>LOJH01033036.1:0-14631 GCA_001685095.1 Ellobius talpinus | reverse complement strand
TACACACAGACAGAATATTGTATACATAATAAATAAATGAATAAATAAATAAATGAATAAATAAATGAATGAATAAATGAATAAATGTTTTATGTTTTCTATTTCTAGCTTACATGTCTCTATCCTATTTATCACCACAATCGTGACTCTTCAGTTAAGAAATTGGAGCTAGTTCAGTAATTGTCCAACTAAAACACAGCTAGAGATAGGCACAGTTGTGTACAGCTGTAATCCTGGCACTGGAGAGATGGCGGCAAGAGGGTCAGGATTCATGGTCAGCCTCAGCACACTGACAGAAAACTTGTGCCGAATGCCTGTCTCATAAAACAGCAACAACAGACTCAGGGATGGTGACAGAGGAGGAATTAAACCCAAACTTTCCTACATTCAGAATCAGATCCTCCAATTCAGCGGTTCTCAATGTTCTTAATGCTGCTACCCTTTAATACAGTTCCTCATGTTGTAGTGACCCCCCTCAGCCATAAAATTATTTTATTGCTATGTCATAACTGTAAGTTTGCTACTGCTATGAATCATAATGTAAATATCTGATATGAAGGATATCTGACGCGAACCAGCTAAGGGTCGCGACCCACAGGTTGAGAAGCACTGCTCCAATCAGCCAATCCTAGCTTTAAAAAACATCTGTTTTCAAAACATTATCACTGAAGAACCAAGTGTGTTTACAAATAATTACAAGGTGGAAAACCCAATTGACAATACCCTACAGCTAAGGACAGCAGATCTGTATTACTCACATCTAAAATGCACTTATACAGTGTTACGAAGTCCCCATCCTTACCTATAGTCTCAGTGATCCGAGAAAGAGACACTGGAGCCCTCTAACTGCAGATTTTAATAAAATGAAGTGACAATAACTCCCCTACCCCCACCCCTGAGACAGGGTTTGTCTGTAGCTTTGGAACCTGTCCTGGAACCCACTCTGTAGACCAGGCTGGCCTCGAACTCACAGAGATCTGCCTGCCTCTGCCTCCCGAGTGCTGGGATTAAAGGCATGTGCCACCACTGCCCAGCAGTAAATATTTTTTTCAGTGCTGTGCGTCAAACCAAGGCCTTGGGCAGCCAAGGCAAGGGCTCCACCACTGAGTATCTGTAGATAGAGATCAATAAAGTATCAGAAACATGTCGCCATCACTGACTTCCTAGAACACAAACCTGATTGCATTACTGTACTGCTCTAAAACCTTTCAGCGTCTCCAATGTGCGCAGCGGGAACAGCCCCAAGGGCTCAATACTGCAACTCCCAACGTAGTTTCTACCCTCCTTGCAATCCCTACACTTACTACACACGCCACTTGCAGGTCACATTTAAACAAGTCCCCTGTCTTTGCTCACGCTGTTCCATCCCTTTGAAGTGGCCTTCCCTGTCACCCTAATTCTATCAAGCTCTTTTGATCTCGGATCAAGTAGTACTTCCTCTCAACACCCTTCCAGGAGCCTCCCACATCTCCCTTCTCCCCAGGGTCAATGAGACTCCTCCGGTTCTTTTAATATTCGGTGCATCCAGCCATGACGGCTAATCTCTCAAAGCATGTTGTAACCATCTGGCAACACATCTATTTGTCATATTAACTATGACTTTTTAAAGGCAGAACTGTGTTCTATTCTGTGTTTTACTCAATAGGCATGTGTTAACGACAGATGAATTAAGTCATCCTACAGCCCACGTGGTTTTTTGACTCTAATGGCCTTAAGAACTATCACACAAACACCACAAACTTCTCCCTACTTCTGACCTGCACTCCATCTTTCACAAGCGATGAATTCCAAACAAGAGCTGAGTTCCAAGAACGTCAAACGTGTTGTAAAAGTAGAAGTGGAAATTTTAGTCACACGTTTTCAAACTATCCTTATCACCTGGTTCCCTTAGACAGACTATAGCCTCACTGCACCAGGTAAACAGTGGCCAGTCTGTTATGTAATATACCCGAATCTCCTAATTTAGACACACAAGGGATTAAATAGACATTGTGGACTGGCTCCAACTCTGTCCTCCACGTGGGATTATCATTTATGATTTGCACAGCAAACATGTAATTTACAAATATTTTAAAAAGCAGTAATATAGCCAGGTGGTGGTGGTGCACNGCTAGTTCCAGGACAGGCTCCAAAGCCACAGAGAAACCCTGTCTCGAAAAACAAGAAACAAAACAACCCCCCCAGAGAAACAGCAATATGCCTCTATACTTCCATATTGTTTGTTGTTCATTTAGTTTTATTCTATTTTTTGAAGAATTTGTGTGACTTTAGAAGTAGATACTTTGAGGTCTCAGTAACCCACCTCAAATTTAGCAGACATTTCACAGTGACCAGCACTGGCCTCTGCCCTCAGATCTGCAGTACCCTCTGGACCACTGCTCTCCATGCCTTCTTCGCCTACAGTGCTCACTGGTGGGTAAGAGCAGCTCCCGTGACATATGCCTGCTAACATGTTCTGCAGTTTATGTAATCACATTCCCACCGACAAACACCTACCTGTTTCTAACTCATAAACTCCTTCTTCACTACACAAACAAAACATCCACCTCCTGCAAAAACTACGTGTCAGGTGTGGTGGTGCATGACTTGGATCCCAGCATCCGAGAGGCATAAGTCGGCAGATCTCCAAGAGTTTGATGCCAGCCTGACAGACATAAGGAGTCTCAGGCTAGCCAGGGTTATACAGTGAGTCCATATCAAAACAAACAGAAAACACACAAAAACCAAAACAACAACAGAACTACACAGAATAGGCACCCTGCTTTGATGCCTGAGGCTTTCCACGCCGACAGCTTGCTCACACCTTCCCTTCACCTATGTTCTCCTTTTGCTGAGCCAAAAGTCTGGGTCTGCTCGTGTCCTTCCGCTCTTGTGAGGCTTGAGCTGCAGTAGGCTCTCAAGAAGACAGAGGTAGGCCCCATGACTAAACACAGACAGGAGGGCAGTCAGAGCGGAGGCCCAAACCACCTCACTCTCACTTGGCTTCCAAATGGCCATCCTCCTCCCCTTCCCCTTCCTGCTCCACCCCTCCTTCTCCAAGGATGGGTGACACCAGCCAGCATCTCACAACAGAAGCCAAAAGAAGCTCAGGGCTGTTGCCTGAGAAACCCTGACTACAGAGGGATTGGCCAAGCTGTTTGTTTCTCTTATAATCCAAAAATCCCACTGGGGACCCTATGGAGACTCTAGGCACCCCGGATGGCTGAAAACAAAGCCCCAACGTTGCATTACCTGGGAAGCAAAAGCAACTATGAGAGCACAGCCCCCCAACCCTGCCTAGTTACAACTTGGGGACAGGAGAGGGAAGAAGGCCTGAACATCTGGCCTTTAGCCTTTGGCCTTTGTAAGTGAATCTCCAGAGATGTACCCTGTCCATCCTGCCCTATTACCATTTCCAAGAATGGGGAAAAAACTTAAAGGAATGCAGAGCTATCTACTCGGAAGCCACTCTCCTGCGAACTGACCCGCACAACCCTTATGTATGCTTGCACAAGCCCCAGGGGAGCTACGGGACTGAAAGCTGCTTCTTTGGTGTTCTCAGTTTTCAGCTATGTAAAACAAGCTATCTCTCGCACAGGACAGAAACACTGGCCTCTCCCCATGTATTAATTAATTTAGAGTACATGATGGCCCCTCACAAACACTACGGACACAAAGCACCTATGGACACATGATGCATACAGAAAAGCTATATTAAAAAAAAAATGTCCAAATTGCTGGGTTGTGCTCAGCATCTTAGGTACCAAAAACCATGAGACTTGAGTTAGACCTGCGTATCTCAGTGCCCTTGGGGGGAAAAAAAGGAAAGAAAGAAAACATAGGCTGGCCTCCCCCAGCTTCCAGCAAAATCCTCCAGAAAGTCTATGGTATTAATACTCTCGGGTTGCCTCGATGGTCAGTGTGCATCCACAGAAAGTTTAGCACAGATACCTGTAAATATTTGCTTGCTTTCAGAATCTATGGATTCATCCAACCAGAAAGCAGAGCCAAACAGCTTAGTCACCAGTGAAGGGAGGCGAACCGCTCCGGGAAGTAAACATGGTCATTTCCTCCCCCACCTGAGACAATTTCTACCCAGTGCATCAGCTTGCAGATACAGCACCAGGGAACAGATGGGTGAATTTCTGCCACCCTGATCCCCTCTCCATCCCCTCCCCCACTTACCTGCTATCCGAAGCACAGCCCTCTCAGCCGGGTCCAGCACCGAGCCCCCTTGAATCTTCCTTTTGGACCGTTCATGTTTAGGCAGATTCCAGGGTAAGGTGTCTCCAGGAGCTGGAGATGCTGAGCCAGATTTCTGGCTGAAATCATCCTCGTCAGAAAAATCCGCAGAGGAGGACATAGAGCAGCGGTAGGACGCGTTCCCGGAGCTCTGAGGAGGATGACACAGGAAAAGCTTAGCGGCAGAACGCTCACAAACGATCCCCGCTTACAAATGATCATCAGTTACGATAACTCTGCCCCCTCCCCACCTCCAAACTGCTCTCTCTGCCTGCCAGAGAACACACACAAATAAAAATAAAACGAACTCCAGGGCTCACCATATTCTCTTGGCCAAGTCTGCTCCAATAGAAACAATAAGCAAGCAGTTCCAATACATGAAGACCAGAAGGAAGAAGTGTGAGGCCTGCGCTCCAGCCACCAGCTCAACAAATGACTAGCCCAACAATGAAGCCAGAATCAACAGCCTTCCTGTGACAATCTATAGTATCTGGCTCCCCCACCAGGACAGAAGAAACATTTTCCATTACTAGCCTTCTGGTTAATTCATTAATGCAACTAATTTTAAGTTTCAAAAACAAAGCACAAATGCAGGATGTTGGGTCCCACCTCCTTTCCGTTTCAAGCCGCCTAGTCGCAGGAACCTCCTTTTAACCAGTTTTGAGCCCTGTGTCCTCTTTATTTAATTTTCTGCGTGAGCCTGAAGCAGGTTCCCAGAAAAGGCCGAGGAGGGAGGGAGGGCTGATTCTGAGAAGAGCCTTTTCTTAAGACTGGGAGAGCACAAAAGCCTGTTTTCAAAAGCCAAAGGCAATGCCAATAAACAAACATCTGAACTCAGTTTAGAGTTCTTGAGATAATTTAAACTTCCAGCAGGGAACAACTGCCAATAATGTAAATGAGAAGGACACAGCGCAGGGACAGGAAGCCAAATTCTCAGCTGAAGCCATCACACAGTAAGATGAGAAACACAGACTTTTACCAAAAACACTTTGCCCAAAGGTTATTCCTCCCAGATCCAGCAGGAGCTTGTTATCCTCAGACTCAGATTTTTCAAAAGAGGTACACAGTGCTATCCCTTCCTTTTTATTGGATTGTGTCTGTGACTATTTAGACAGTCTGCAGCTCAGGGAGAAAAAGATGCCGAATATCTGTGCTGTGGATTAAAAATTCTCAAAAGTATTGAAGGGTAGTCTTCATTTGCCTCTTTGCTAGGGCTTAAGGTGAAGACGCCAAACTAGCATAACTTGAATTCCTCGAGATAAAAGTTGCAGCTATGGGTTCCCAAGCAGCAAGCTGCAGGCAGAAATTTCAGTGAGGCAAGCTCCAATTTGAAGCAAAAACACTGGTAACCACAGCAGCAACGGGATTTGTGAGCAACATCCAAGCACTCACACAGGATCTGATAAACAGGCTATGATGGCATCAGGACCACGGCCCACCGTTCAAACCACAGCTGTTCAGGGCCAAAGCACGAAGCATGGTAATATTTATCTAATTTATGTTCACTTTCCTTGTGATATGAAGACAGAAAGCAAACTTGAGTTATCTGAGGTTTGCTGTTGGCGGGATCTAAAGGGAAGGTGTGACATTCTTAAGGACTTTTAGGGGTTATGGGAGTTCTCTGGTTTCCTCGTGTTCTTCAAAATGGCTTTCTACTTGTCCTTTCTTAAGGCCATCCTTTATCTTTGAGATTGTATTTCTGCACTATTTTAGTGAGACCAGTAATTTGCTAATCTGTCCTGAGATGGGAGGAATAACTGTGCCTTTCCAAAAACCACTGGTTATTGATTTTTGCAAAGTAAATTTTTTTAATGGTCAGAGTCTCAGCTGACTGAACAACAAAATGTGATTTATGCCATGACAGCAACACTATTAATCACCTTACAGCCAGATGGGAACAGTTACTTCCCTGGACCCAAGGGTGTTGACTGGCACAGCCTCTAATCTGGCCATGTCACTGATAACTAGATAAGAGAACAGTAAGAAAAAAAAATATCAGGACCAAGTCTTTCAACAGTTTACTATAGGGACATACAGACCACACGCATTTATATCAGACATGCTTCTAAGCAGTAACGCCCCTACTTTTCTACAGGGTTCAAACCTTTTAACAGTTAGAGTATTACACTTTTTTTCCAAACACACACAGACAAAAATCACTTTTAGAACTGGAGGTACATTCTACAAAATGAAAGCCCGTTTGACAGCTGGAAAATTGAGACTTGATTTAAATGAGGCTACTTCAAAGTGGAGAGCTCACATAAATTTTTGTATCCCTTATTGATCTGTAATGACTTGCCCAATCATGTCACTATCTTGGGGCTGGAGAGAATAGTATGAGAACACTACTGTGTTTTATTTGTTTGGAGAAAAGTAAACAGGTCTCTGACCCAAACTCTAGAGCCTGACCTTTGATGAGGGCTTAGGACAAAGGAAAAAGACTCCAAGAGCATCAAAAGCTCCACGTTCCTGGTTCTTATTCTATTGGTTGCCTGAAGATCAACTCCTATCAAAATACAAATATCCATGTACATCCATAGGGGATTAGTTAAATATACTGTATCTATCCCATGGGCTACTCTGCAGCAAGTAAACAAAAATGTTGATCTACATTTAACAAAGAAGAAATAATTCATATATAATGAAACCTCAAAAAACTCCATATACATATGTGTACCCACTGTGTGTATAAAAAGACAGATAATGTATTACTATTCAAGAGTGGCTATCTCTGGGCAATGACAAAGATTAACATGTTTCATTTGTTTCTTACAATTTTTAAATTCACCAAAAGGAAATTTCCAGAGAAAATATCAGATATGGAAACTATATGTTCGGGGCTCATGAGCCCCACTGCAAAGTGAATGGAGCCCACTGAAGCCTCCTTCCAGAGCAAAACAAATAAGCCATTACACAGAAACTACATCAGCAAATGCACAGGATTCTCTGGCCTCCTGACCCTGGGGTTAGGGCTCTAATTCACACCACCCTCTGTCATCACCATTTGCAGATACCAAGGGAAATAGGAACTAGTTCACCAGAAAGGGAAAGGGTAATTGGGTTGTGAAGACAAAGCTGACATTTGTTGCTCTCTTTTCTTCCCCATGAATTGGTGTGCACTACCTCTGTACTCATACTGCGTTTCTATAACCAGAACAAACAAAAACACAACAACCCTGCACCGGGTCTTCTACAACTCAAGATATTAAACCAATTTTATCAAATTAGATCACTAAAAGATCACTCTAACGTTCCTGATAGCCAGTTCATTTACATGGTACAAAAACAACCCAAATCTTCTAATGCCGGGATAATTACATAATGTGACATTTTTAAATGGACAGTAACTTTCTAATTGAAGTCCCAGGACAAACTCTGCAACGCCAACAGTGGGACTGCCTAACTGGATGTGGCCCAGCCTGCATGGCCTGGTCTGTGAGAAACCGCGAGGAAATTGTCTTGGCATTGGGTACCCTCTAAAGCCACTGGGAAACAAGTCCAAAGACAAGGATTTTGTGAAAGAGCCAGAAGTTCAGAGTCCCACGGGTTGAAAAGCACACTCTCCAATGGCCCAGACACTCATCACTTATCCACATGTCTATATATGTATGTTTCACATTAATTTTTTTAAAAAAATAAGAGAAGAGGGGCTGGAGAGATGGCTCAGAGGTTAAGAGCACTAGCTGTTCTTCCAGAGGTCCTAAGTTCAATTCCCAGCAACCATATGCTGGCTTACAACCATCCATAATGAGACCTGGTACCCTCTTCTGGCCTATAGACATATATGCAGACAGAATACTGTATATATAATAAATAAATAAATTTTGAAAAAAAATAAAAAATAAAAATAAGAGAAGATTTACACAAATCCTGATTATGGGCTATTTTATAAGATGTCTGTCCTATATTCTACAAAACAATTCATAGTTTGAAACATACTTACTAAAAAGAAGGGACTCTTCAGGATGTAACAGACAAAAAGGGCCACCAAATATGTGCGTGTGTGTGCATGAGTGCATGTGTGTGCACGTGTGTATGTGTGTGAGTGTGTGAGAAGAGAGAGAGAGAGAGAGGAACCTTGATTGAAATAAAAGGGAAGGAAAGGAAGAGAAAGAAAGGGAAGGGGAGGGGAGAAAGGAAGGAAGGGAAAGGAAGGAAGAAAGGAAGGAAGGAAGGAAGGAAGAAAGGAAGAAAGAAAGGAAGGAAGGGCTAAAAGCACATCTTAGGAAGAATTGGGAAAAATCTAAACATGAGTCATGATGGTTTATCAGATATATCAGGACTGTAACTTTCTATTGTGTAACAGTAATATGATAGTAGTAAAAATGTTTCCTGATCTTAAGGACATGCAGACTAAAGAAACGTGATGTCTGTAATTATTTTTAATTGAATTAAACAGAACTAGCCACTATGATGATAGGATAACTACTCTTGATTTGGGGGAGGGGTCCAAACAAAGAATTGAGGGGAAATACGTAAAAAGTCTTTTTAGCTGCCTGTAGTGGAGAGGGAGGGTAGGGACTGAGTGAGTCTAACCCTTGTGAGACAATACAGGTGCTCTGCTGCTTGTCTGGCATCCTCAACCCTTGTCTGGCCTTGACTTAGCTATGCTATTCACGGTGCTCTCCAAACTCATGATCATCCTGCCACAGACTCTCAAATGCTGGGATTACAGGCATCTGACACCACATCCTCCTGCTCTTTTTCACAGGTATCAAAGATTAGCTTCCTCTTGTTTTAAGACTTAAAAGTCACATCCCATTTATGAAGCTCCATGTTG
Source organism: Ellobius talpinus (assembly GCA_001685095.1). Lineage (NCBI taxonomy): Eukaryota > Metazoa > Chordata > Mammalia > Rodentia > Cricetidae > Ellobius > Ellobius talpinus. The sequence goes on along the minus strand of LOJH01033036.1, from coordinate 5,630 downwards.
TTCATCTGTCCATCCACTGGTGAACGCTTCAGTTGATTCCATAGCTTGGCTAGTATGTTTAATGAGCTTAACTGCGACATTAACTAAAGTTCCCATTAAAAGCATGGCTTAGAACTGGAGACAGTCTTCGCTAGAATTAGGATTGGTTTTCTTCCATCTTAACCAGCATATTCCACCCAGATGCATCGTTACTGAGTGACTGTAATCAGGCACTAGACTAAGCATTTAACTCATTAGCTGAGCATCTGAAACAACAACCCAAAACAGAAAAAGATTTTTGGGGAACTTGAATTTCTTATCTGCATCCACTCTATTAGAACAACGTGGAGCCAAGACTTGGCACCTTCCAACTGCAAAGCCTGTGTTCTTGACCATACTGTGTTCTTGCACTAGAGAAAACAAAACATGCTCAAAACCCTCGAAGATCTTCCCATGTATTTGCAGGGAATGAAAGTAGTAGTTTGAAGTCATCCTGGGCTACACAGCAAGAATTGCCTTAAAAGACAAAGGTATGGAAATACAGACATCAAGGACTAACTTATATTTAAATATCTACAAATATGACTTTTCACAGCAAGAATATAAACAATTTACCAGAGAAAAACAAACACATCCCTGAAAACAGTCCCACAAAACAGAAAGAAATCAGGACCACAAACTATAATACCAAGACACTTCTGTAGTTGCACATACAATACTTAATCTTGCATTTTATGGTGCTGTTTATTTATATCAGCCAGTTAGAAATATGTCTTACCTATCTATAGGAGCTGTCCTTGAAGGAATGTGAAAGATGCTGGAAGTACAGAGGGATAAAAAGCAGACTTACAAGTAAGTATCTATCCTTACAAATTCAGCTTAAAGTGTATCTTCTAGGAATACTATAGAAACACTGATACAAATAAGTCAACTACAGGGGAATACTGGAATCTGACTGGACCACCAAACTGCAGCACAGCACACCTCTGGGAGAACGCTACCCAGTGTTGCCAAGGGCTGGCAAAGACTGGTGTGAGTGGGTGTACTGGGGTCAGCCGGGCAGTTTTCAAAGGCAAATTAATGGCAAATATTTAACAGTAAGGAGACTTCATATGAAAATTCAGGTATCGAACACATGCACTTTTCATTCTGGCACAGTCTTCACCTGGCCCTTTTTCTTTTTTTAGGATACATAGTATGAGACTCCGGTCATCAATTCAGGGATGGTGATACCATTGTATTCAGAGACTAAAGGAAAGATAAAGGTGGGAGGAAGGAGGCATAATGCTAAGCAACAGAATGGGAGTGAAAGTGTTTTTGTTTTGTTTTTTTGAGACAGGGTTTCTCTGTAGCCTGGGCCATCCTGGACTCACTCTGTAGACCAGACTGGCTTCAAACACACAGAGATCCGCCTGCTCTGCCTCTGCTTCTGAATGCATCACCACTGCCTGGCATCAAAGCATTTGCTGCTGTTGTTTTGTTTTGTTTTAAACATTTATTTATTATGTATACAGTGTTCTGCCTGTATGCCTACACACCAGAAGAGGGCACCATATCTCATTTTAGATGGTTGTAAGCCAGCATGTGGTTGCTGAGAATTGAACTCATGACCTCTGGGAAGAACAGCAAGTGCTCTTAACCTCTGAGCTATCTCTCCAGCCCCATCAAAGTGTTTTTAATAAGATAAGAACTATAGAGGGTGGCCAGAAAAAGACAAAATGGAGGCAGTATGGAATATTTTAGTTAAGTGGCTATCCAACAAATACCAGGTGACATCAGTTTTCTGTAAGTGCTGAGTCAATCTCCTCTATTATGGTAAATATCTTTAATTCTCAGGAAATGTTAGAGAATTATATGAGACTACAGATGCTGACTCATGCTTCCCAGGAATCTCGCCCGATACCCACTGGCTTCCTGCTGGTTTGATTTTACCTGCATTAACCTACCTAGGCAATGTCATGAGAGAGACTTTGATTCTAAGTACTTCAAAACAAAGATGTGGCTATGGTTCCTGTTAGAAAGAAGATACGGGCTAGGGTCATATCTTATGTAGAGCCTGAGGCATAAAAGCAGACCCTTTGCAGAGTCCATATGCCCTCTGCCATCTATGCTGTCTTGTAGAAACCTGAAGTTGCATACATTATGACTGAATGAATATTGGATAATAGCCGTGTGACCTTGAGAAAACTGCCTTGTTCCTGTGGGCTTTCATTGTGTCATCTGAGAAACAGAACACATGGCGATGGTGATGTGTGCAGCTGCACTGGCAGAAGAAATGAGCATTCTTGAAATTTTAGATACTAGGTGATGCTACCTACTCATGCTTGCTCTATCCAAGAGCAGAAAACTGACGGCAGGGGACCAGGAAGATTGTATGACTGCTGCAGAGAGACAAAGTCCACCAAATTCCCTTATCTGTCATTTCCAAACTTAGCAGATAAAATGTTCTGTTGTTTGGGGGTGCCCTTGTGTCTTTCCAAAATGTTCCTTTTTAATTTGCTGTTTCCACTACTCGAGACAACAGCAAAAGACTAAATGTACCAGGATACCAGCATTTTAAAAAACTGTAGCTGCTTAACTGTTCCCTACTGACATGTAGAGAAGGTTGTATCTATACAGGTCCTTATGCTTCCATTTCATTACCTATTTTCCTTAATGAAATTGCCGAAAATTGCTTTCACAAACATGTTCTCACTTCAAGCAGTTATTAAGTCAAGAATTACTGCTTCATTAAAGCACACCACACACACACACACATACACACACACACACATTTTTGTTATTACACTGAAACAAAGCCTGAACCTTAGAAGAAGTTTTCACTCAGAAGAAAGAGCTGCCACACATGCACTGAGAAGAGAATTCTCCCCCTTTCAACCACCCTTGACTGGGACCTAGAACCATGGCTGGGCACAAAGAGACGCACTGCCTCTGAAATGGCGTGGTGGAAAACTCAACCCAACTGGGATGCTGAACACTAGGCCAATCCAACCACACATCACCACCACCAACCCCATCTGGGTATTCATGTTAAGTGCATCCTAAATCCCTTCACCAACACTTAGTTTTTCCCTAAGATTTGCCAGTCAGATCAACTCAGAGATCCAGTCTGAACAACAATGGTTGACTCAAAACCTCTACATCTAGAAGAGCTGCCTCGTTTTCCCATATCCTTGCAGTAGATCTTTCTCTCATAAATTAATATGGGCTCCTCTCTCCCTGGTTGTCCCTATAGAAAGTATATGGCAGGGCAGGAAGCAAAATCAGCCTGCAAGGTAATGCCTGTTTTTTTTTTTATTTTACTAAGCGTGATCTGTTAATACTAAAACTGTACCAAAAGCTTTAGGTGTCTAGATGAAAACAGATTCCCCAGGCTCCCGCCAAAAACCATAAAGGATTCCTTAGCTTTGGGGGAGCATCTGTGAGGGGTCTCAATTCAGAACTTCTTAAATCTTGGAAAAGGATCCCCAGAGGAAGGGATGCACAAAGTCAACTTTTCAGAGGCTCCAGGGGTTAGATCATAACCCCGAAGCAGAATAAAGGTTCCATGGAGGCAGTCACAGGGAGTGGAGCAGGGGAGTCAAGCACAACCTGAAGCCACTATGTCCCCTCCCATTCCTCTACACTCTGGCATACGCTGTGAAGTAGAAGTGGGGGGCATTTGGAAAGGTATAAAGTTCTAGAAGTTTGAACTTGAGCTGTTTTTAATTAAAGTGACTCATATCACTTCTCACTGTCTAGACTGGAGCTGCTTCTCATGCACACTGGAATCCCAGTTCCTGCAGCCTGGCTTCAGCAGGTGGGACCCATGTGCACTGAGATTCAGGAGGAACATTTTCCAACTAGGGCTAAAAACACCAAGTGTCTCCTCTTTTTTCTTCTCCTTCTCAAGCACAATTTTTTATTTTTAAGGTTACTTTGGGGCCTGCAAGACAGCTCAGCAGGTAAAGCCCTTGTGCAAGCCTGGTGACCTGAGTTGGAGGAGAAGAAAACCAACTCCCAATTCCCAAAAGGAATTGACCTCTGACCTACACATGTGCCCCATGGCAGGAGCACACACATGATAATAGCAGTAATAATAGTAGTAGTAATTTTTAAGGTTATTTGAAATTATTCTAAAACCAGGGGAAAAGACAAGCTATTTGTACATTGGTCACTGCCACCTCATTACCAGGTACGAAGGTAATTACAGAAGGGTAATGAATAGACCAGTTTGATAATAAATAACGAAAGCTCAAACTACATCATCAAGATTAGAGATGGAGGGGAACGATGGATTTGAAATATTTAGAGAGAAAAAGAAAACCTGAGCAGAAGGCTGGCTGAGCGATGGCTGACAGGGTCATCGGCTAAGGGAGTTCACTATGACCAGTGAGAAGGTGGGAAATTAGGCTGGAAGGAGTTAGTATGGGAGCCAGAGAAGAAAGGAGAGTAAGTGTCCCAAGGAATCCACACAAGGAGCAGTCTGGATGCTGAAACTGTGAAGCCATTTGCTGACTCTAACTGTTTTAAGATACAAGGTTAAGTAGACAGAGACCCCCAAGAGACCTGTAGCACTGCATGGCGGGCTTCTGCTTACAGAAGCTGAAATAGTCAGCAGCATGTGGGGCTTGAACAGATCACAGCATGCTGCTGACAGTCTCCCTGAACCGCTCAGTCCTTCCTTTGTGCTTTCCTCATATATACAGAGGACAAAGTGCATAAACCTTTCTTATGAGATACAACATCGTGGATCATAACGGATGTGTTATGTTATTATTAGTCTTGTAGCAACTTATGAGCCGTGATGGTGCTTAAAAACAAAAATAATAATACCCATATTTCTTCTGACCTCTGATTGTCTGAAAGCAGTAGATGAACTGATCCCACTGTGCTTATAGAGCAAATGCACTCGCTCATTCACAGTGCCCCCAGCCCGGCCCTGCTCACTTACAGTCCTCTGCTCTAGTTCACAGCCCCATGACTCCCTTGCTTGCTCATAATGTGCATGGATGAGTTGTGTGAATTCCAACCCCTGGCCTTCCTCCCCTTCCCAGCTGCCCTCCTGACCCTGAAAGATGGCCTGTTTTGTTTTTATCCTCTCCTTTTCTCATCAAGGGCTTTCCAGCTGGTGTAATGCTTCCTCTAACAATAATAATACAAGCAAAGAATGTGTCAAAACACATCAGGACTGATGAGCTCACAGAGAGTGTGGCACAGGTTCAAGCAAGACAGGGTCCCAGTGCTGAGAGAACACAGACCGCTACCTGCAACTTTCACCTTCTTGCAAAGAAAAAATTCGTTTTCTTAACCCCATGCCCAGCAGTAGAGCCCAACACAAAGGAACTCAGTGGTAATTCTGTCACATATCACTTTGCTTAGGCATTTTGTTGGTGTTTTGCTTGCGTAGTATGGCTTTTGATTTTATGTTTTTAGGAGTCTTCTTTATATGTGTGTTTCCTTGCTTTTTCTTTGAGGTTTTTGTTTTGTTTTTACTCTGGTTTGCTTACTTTGTCTTCCAAAGAGAGAGGAAAAAAAGAAGGCATGAGTGTTGGAACTGGTGGAGAAGTGGAGACACTCTGGGAAGAGTTGGGAGAGGGGAAAATGATCATAACATAATATATAGAAAACTTATTCTCTTTTCTTCTTCTTCTTCTTCTTCTTCTTCTTCT
>LOJH01033035.1:5629-16391 GCA_001685095.1 Ellobius talpinus | reverse complement strand
GGGGTGGGCGGATTTACCCTCAGGGCTACGAGCTCCTCTTCAGAGAGTCTTAAAGTTGAGTTTGGCGTAATCTTATTTCCCGTTTCAAGGGATCTTCGTTTGGTTGTGGTGTGAAAGATGGGTCAGATGTATCCCGGGGAGAGGACGGGGTGTGGGCCCGAGAGAAATGGAGGGATTCCACCAAAATCTGGGAGACGGAACTGACGGAGTCTCCTGGTTATTCGGGTGTGCCCAATGCAGGACGTACCTATAGGGATCAAGGCCAGGGTTTCATTTTTAGTGAATTTGCGTGGTTGTCGGTTTAGTAACACAGAGAACATGGATGGAGGAGCAGGCCATGAATAAGACAGTTCAGTTGGCCTCTGCCTAGTTGGAGCGCTGGCTTTTAAAAAGACGGTTTGGTGAGCACGGAAGCTTAAATACAAGTAGTGTCTGTCACTGCAAGAGAACAAGGTGATGAGCTCAGATTAAGGAAGAAGTAAACCGGAGCGGAGCACAAAACATCTTCCACAACTCAGGCCTGCTCTTCAGTCCTAGGCTCTTCAGTCAGATCCCATGTGGGAAGAGAAAATGATAAAAGACCGAAGGAAGCAATTGGAGGAGCGCAGCGACATTTAAGTGCGCTGCTACATAAAGCGTCTCCGCCGCTATCCGTGCGGCCTCTATCCACGGAAGTCTTCGTATCCAGTTCCTTCTCTGTTATGAAGATCCCTCGATAGACTGACTGAGATCCATTCATATAAAACTGGAAACAGCTAATTAACTGCAAACTGTCCCCCAGAAAGAGGCGACCTTTCCTCCAAAGTGGCCACAGTGCCCTTTGCGATCCGCTTTCCCAGACCCCTTCACCATTTCTGTTACGCCACTGCCCACGCAGGCAACCTGTGTGAGCTGCCAGAACAGAAGGCAAAAGCTAAAGAAGTGCCAGCTATGTCAAACTGACCAGAAGAATTTTTTTTCTCTCTCTCTCAGAAAGGCTAAAGACGGGAACCACTTTGTACACCTGAGTGTTGTTGTACAGTGCTATCTTCGTAACCAAGCAACTCCTATCTTGGAGAGTTCAGCTGTGCCCACTGGCCAAAGATTATTCTAGCTTGTTGGTCATTTACATCCTCTCATAGAAGGGCAGTGAGGATCACGACACCCTCTCTCTACCACCTGTTATATCCCAAGCTGTCTTCTTTACATGTGACCTTGAAGTGGCTAGGGGAGGGGCCCTATGTAGGTGGCCATAGGAAGGCTGTCAACTGAGCTGGTAAAGTCTTCCCGCTGTGGCTGTGTCCGTGGGGAGCATCCACACCCAGTCACCTCTCACCTACACTCTGTCAGGAACCCACGAATAAACTCACTGGTACCCGGAGGGAACTTTGGTAGAGATGTACTTCCGTTTGTCTTTGGAATCATAGGAGGAGAGGTTCTTAACGTCTCTCCCTGGGAAAAATTTTGGCAGCAAAATTAGAATTAATATCCAATTTGTTATCATATACCTAACTTCTGAATGTAGATAAACCTCATTCTATTCTCTACCTAGGGGGTGCTCTGTATTAGCTTTGAACTTATAGTAAAAGCCAGTGAATTAATTTAAAATTTCTGATGATGGTTCTGTAGCTTGCCTCAGCATAAACTGAATTGCCCAAATGCTAGGCATTTATGAGTACACAGCCTGGAACTCTACCTGGAAATGGCAATATTAGTGATATTGCTAATTACTATGGCAGTAGTAGTCATGATGGAAGAATATGGTATCCCTGTTACTGTGTAGAAAATGTGCCGTGCTTTGTATAATGCACTTATGAATTTCTTACCTCGTGTTTGCTTGTGTATGTTGTATGCACATATTCATGTGTGTGTACATGTAGGGATGTGAGCCTACACATGCCTGAGACTGACATCAGGAGTATCCTTAGGTTACTGTCAATCTCGGTCATGGAGGCGGAGTCCCCCACTGAATCCAGAGCTGGCCCACAGCAGCTAATCTGGCTGGCTGGCTTGCTTGGGGAATCCTGGGGCCACCTCCCTCATAATGGAATTATAGGCAGGCTGCCACACCCATGCAGCGCATTTGTGGGCCCCGGGGAATCCAGTCTGAGTACTGTGCAAGTCATCTCCTAGCCGTCTACCTTATTTTACGAGACAAGGTCTCTCCCTGAGCTTGGCATTGGAGATTTGGCTGGACTAACTGGCCAGTGAAGTCCTAGATCCGGCAGAGAGTTGGGGTAACCGGCTGCCATACTAGAGCTGTGTATGGTTGCTGGGAATCTGACTGGGGTCCTCACTCATGCCTTCTGAAGGCACTTCACCATCTTCCTAGTCCAAGACGACAGTTTTATGGAGGTGTAATTCCCACATCATAAATTGACTCACTTAAAGATTTTAAGCTTATGTCAATGTTTTTGTTTATTTACCGGCTTATGTAACCAACACCAGTAATTCCAGAACATTCCATCCTCCTCATTGAGAAATCCAGCATCACTGTGGGGTAGCCCATTCTAGACATTTCATATAAATGGAATCCTAAAATGGGCTTTTGTGACTGGCTTCTTACTCAGCATTCTGAAATTTATAAATTTTATAGTGTAAATCAGTATTTGCTTTCCTTTTCTTGATAAATAATATCCTCTCTTATTTATAGACATGTCATTTTCTTTATCATTAGTTGTTAGATGTTTGACTCATTTCTACACTTTGGTTAAAAATAAATCTTTATAATGAGCAACATGTATGTACAAATTTTTGTGGGAACACATGATCTCATTTCATTTGGTCATATACATAGGAGAAGTGCCAGGTATTAATGGTAACCAACTGACCCATTGTTTTCTGGTTTGTATCCACACAAGCAGTAAGCCTAAGGATTTAACATTCTCCTCTGCTCTTGTGACTGTCTATGGTATGTATATGTGGTGTGTGTGTCCCCTTGGGGAGGGGGGCAGTGGCATCTCTGCATAGCTTGGCTTTTTTTAAAGTGATGATTTATGACCTTGAGGGTTTTTTCAGGTCTTTATTAACATTTGCATATATTTTTCGGAGAAATGACTACAGGTTTTTTGCAAAATTTAAAATGGAATGGTTTTCCTTTCTACACATAGGCAAGTCTCAATTTTTCGGAAACTTCATCAAGAAAAAAATTAGATAAATAAAGATAATCTGATTTGGACACAAAGAACAATGTATGTAAATATAAACCTGAAGTGTTTATCTAATTATTCTTTATCAATAAAAATTCAGGAGGCAGATGTTGGAGTAAGAACCTCGATCAGAGAAGTGGTGGAGAAATGACCAGTGACTCCTCTCTCTCTCCTTCCTCAATCAAAAAGGGCCAACAACCTTTCCAACCCTCTCCCTACTACTTCCTGTGTCTCCCCTTATATCCCAGGTCTTCCAAAACCTCTATGACTAATTTCGATGATCAGCTAATAGCTAGCTCTGCCTTCTGATTCAAAGCAAATTTTACTGGCAGTCTCAGAAGTATCAGAATATGATCAAAATATCCCATAACTTTTCCCCCTTTTTGTCCAAATAAGAAGGGAAGGAAGGTTTTAGTTCTAACAGAGTAAAATTATTTACAATAAGAACAATTATCAGGAAAGAAATTCACCAGTCAATTTGCATTTGGCAATTTCAGAGAAAATACTTCATTTTCCATCCTGTCTTGGTGAGCCCAAAGTTTTGTGCCTAATTCACTTTCTATCCTAATTTATATTATGAACCCAAAACACTCTTTTAGACCTCAAAACATTTTCATAGATAAGCAATTTAAGATTTTATGTATCTCAACCTTAAACACTTTATACCTTTTTTGTGAGTTTCTCTTCTGAATTTGGTAACAAGAAAAACTGTAGCTATAACTATCTCATCTTCAACCCCATCAGAGACCCAAGAAGGATATTACCAAAGTAAACAGGAAGTGCAGAGCAAACAACTTCCAAAACTACAGAAATGACAGAAACAGCTCGCTGCCTTAACAGTCCCCCAAAATTCCTCTGCAACATTGAGGCATCCACCTTCAGCCTACAGGCCCAGCATATCTGACCGACAGACTTTTCTGTGAAGCAGAATATTCTGAAGGATTTTCCATCCTTGTCTTGACAATGTTTGGCAGTTGCTTTCTTTTGTGTCCTGCTTGACCAATTTAAACAGCATACTGCCATCAGTCAAGGCAAGGGCAGTTTCTTGTTTACTAGCTAACTTTGACGTAGAAAAAGAAAACTCCATATTGAGGTTCTTTGATGCCCATCACCTTCTCTGAAGTAGACTGATGCTGCCAAGAGTAGACGTGTCTCACTGTCATAAAAGCCTTATGTTATTAAAACACCTTAAATGCCATATTCTGTAGGTCTCTGAAGGGTTTAAAGACCACCTATCTATCCAAAATATATCTATGTTAATCTTGAAACATATCTAAATGGCCACAAATTTGATTATTAGATGACTGACTACTAACCTGTATTTGTTAATTATCCAAATTGTTTGTAATAATAACTTTCAAGGACTAGAAATTTATATTACATTGTTAAATGTGCTGCATAGGTATAATACCTTAAACAAGAGTGGAAACATAGCTGGGTGGTGGTAGCCTTTAATCCTTTAATCTGAGGCAGAGGCAGGCAGATCTCTGTAAGTTCAAGGCCAGCCTGGTCTACAGAGCAAGTTCCAGGACAGGTCTGATAACAACAGAGAAACTCGGTCTCGAAAAACAAACAAACAAACAAAAACAAAGAAAGAAAGAAAAGAAAAAAAGAGTAGAAACATATATACAGTATAACATAAATAACCTTAAATTTGTAACAACACAAACATACATTAAACAAAAGTAGAACTATCTATACTGTATAATAAAATAACTTTAAATTTGTAGCAATATATACACCAATGTAAAATTTTGAGATTAATAGTTGCTTTTAAGTTTAAAGTAGTTTCACTAATCTACCCTTTTATCCTATCGTTCCTATATCTTGTCTTTTTCTTTTCAGAAAGAGATCCTTGAATCCAACTTCCCCTGCTTAGTTTCCTCCCTTACCATGACCAGTAACAATTTGTAACCAACCCCTCAAATGATGATAAACATCCATAATCCACTGAACAACACAAAACCACCCATACGACCTCTTAGGAATGTGGAATGTGGGCTTTGTGTTCTTAAAATTCTTTCCTATTATCTGGGGGCAACAGCATCTTTAGGGAACCCTGAGGAAATTGAAATGATGGTCAAGCCCTGAGAGAGCTAGCTGTGGTCCAGTCGCAATGTGATGGGAAAGCGCAGGGCTTATCTGAAGTTCTGGGTGGAGTAGTCTATGAATCATCTTATCTGATCTTTGGGTGGTGTTTGTCAGCTAAGTATCATTACCACAATCCAGGTGGAATGCCATGTGGGGCCCCCCTCATCCTTGTGGAGACTTCCGAGGTCACCATTAGGAGTGGCCATGGTTTACTGCAGAAAACTTAAGTATTTTAAATGTCATATGAAGCAGATCTCAGAGATATATTTAAATAATTGTTTAATTATTTATTTATTAAATATATGTGGGATACATATGCTTAATTTTTAATTAATTATACTGAAGCCTGAAATCATGTACAGGAAGCTATACATAATGAAGTCTTTTTCTAGTATTAGTACTCCATATGACCATTAATATCATGACAGTTTAAATATATATATTAACTTTATAAATTTTGAGATACTATTTATATCTTAAGAAAAGTTTTAAGGAGTCAAAATAAAACCAAAGTATTATGAGATCAGTGGCAATAGAATAGTCCCTTAATTTTGGTTTTTCTTCTGTCCCATACCTCCAACATAAGAAGCAGATCTTGGATTTTCCTTTAAAAATCATGTTTGGGTTTAGAGAAGGAAGGAGCCATACTTCAACTCCAAAATCAACTCCAGCTTTGATTTTTAATTGAATTGGGACAAAAAAAGAATATTTGCATTTTTGTCTATAGAGAACAGCAGAAACAACTATTTGGGAAGATTTATGAAATGTTATCTTTTTGGAAATGTACTATGCCAATAGGTGAATTTACTCTTTTTCTTGAGACATTTTCTCTGGATGATTTGTCCTAATTATTTCTTCAGACATCTCATTTGTCCAGTGGTCTTTAGATTCCTTAGTTGGATGCTTTTATTCTCCTAGAAAGACAAAAACAAAACCTTTCTCAACCCTAACTTCAGAGAGTTTCCTTTTTGGAAGGTTATATCTGATTAGATAAAAGGCATTTGTTAGTCTTATAAGTTAGTTTAGATTAAACAGCTGTGCTGTGTGATGAACTATGGCCTCTCCTAATCAAGAGGCCTCTCATGTTCAAGTCTAATCTTTATTGATTTTGATGGTATCCACAGCCTTTCTTCTCCTATGAAAACAAAAGACAGACCCCTTCCCCAATGTAACACATGTCCTGGTTTCCATTCTGAGGTCAACACATCTTTAAAGTACACAGATTGATCTAATTCAGCATTTTTTCTACTATCCAATGTCTCTCAGCAGCTGTTATTCCCTTCTCATTAGCATTTGAAAAATTTAAAGTTAATGCAGCATTGTGTAATTTATCTCTGGGAGTCTTTATTTCACCTTTCTGTTTATTGAGTATATCTTTTAAAGTATGATCTTTAAAAGATTATCTCATTTTACTAGAGACAGGCAATGGAGCATTGTCACCTTGATTTGTACAGGTATTCCTGTGATGGTCATGATGTCTAATAAATGTGTCATTGCAGAGTCAACCCTTTCAGAACGCAAAGCAGTCGCCCATTGAAATCCTGAATAGGTATCTGTGGTGTGGCGCACATACTTTAATTTCTCCAAACTCTGCACAATGAAATACATCTTTTTTTTGCCAAATTTCATTTCTTTTTGTTTTGTTTTGTTTTTCGAGACAGAGTTTCTCTGTAACTTTTGGAGCCTGTCCTGGAACTAGCTCTTGTATTCCAGGCTGGCCTCAAACTCACAGAGACCCGCCTGCCTCTGCCTCCCGCCAAATTTCCTTTTTGCGAGTACCCTTTGGGTTATTGCTTTCAAACACTGGAGTTTGGTTATTACAAAGAACAAGTAGGACAGTGCCTCATAATTTCCTTGCCTTGTTGCCAAATGACAGAAAAACCTTTCTTCAAACCTTTGCTGTTCACATAGAGTTTCTTATGTAGTTCTCAGGCCTCTAGCACACTTCTTACCAGTAGCTGATCAATTTTATCATCACCTTGCACTAGAGGGCAATGTGAAAACAGACAAACTATAGAAGCCCTTCGGCAAATTCTGACATATTCTTGCATTTAGGCACTATTGTCTTCAGAACGAACACTGGGCGGTATCTCTTCAACCTTGGGTTATGAGCATCAACAGAAAAAGCCCCGTATGGACAGTATAGTCTCAGCTGCATCTTAAGCTCATGCAGCAAGGTATGAAACAGAAGTATACATGCTTTACCCTGTAAGAGTCCTACGGGCCTCTGCTCAAGGCTTGGTCACCAGCCTGTGGAGCACCATCAGGAGGAGGCAGACTTAGGATGTTGACTTAGTGGAATGAAGTTTGGTCACTGGGGACACTGCCTGCAAGGGAGCTTTGGGGCCTGGCCCTGTCACCTTCAGTCCCTACCGCTTCTTGCTTTCATGAGGTGACCAGGCCTCCTCTGCACCATGTCACCACAGACCCACAAAGCAGTGGGCAAGCAATGATACACTAAGCCTCTGAATTATGAGCCAAGATATACTTTCTCAATTTGTAGAATGATTATCTCAGGGATTTTTCTGTAGCAGCCGAAAGCCGATCATGGTCTGGTTTTCTATGTCTGTGACAAACACAGTTTAAGTGGGGGTGGGGGAAGCTGGCTATGTTGCTTGAGGTCTGAGGCAGGATGGAAGGAATACCAAGGCAACAAGAATGAGCAGGACATTGATTCCTCTCATGATGCCCCAAAAACAGAAAGAGGGAACAGGATGACTCTAGGGACAGGCTATGGCCCTCAAATGCTCATCTCTTAGGGACCACTTCCTCCAGTCAGGCTCCACTTCCTAACCTCACTACCCCTAAATAATGCCATTGAATTCTGAGTCCAGCCGTGGACTCATTTACTAAAGACAGAATTCTGGTGGCTTGATAGATTTCTTAAAGTCCCATATTGGGACACTGTTGCACTAGGGACTGGGATATGATCTTCTCCTGGAGAAACGAATGTGTTTTTATTCCAAATAGAGCACCAACCAAGGCCAAAGTAACAACTGTGTTCAAATCTAGGTTGGCGAACCAATTATTTCAATCGGCATTTCTTTCCGGTGCAATGGGTGTGGACTTATTTCTTGGAGCAATACACATGAGGCTATACCATAGAAGAAAATGTCTCCCAGTAACCACCTCTCGGGGAGGAGTGGGGCTGCTTGAACCCCTCCTCCCAGTAACTGTCGGTGGGGAAGAGCAGGGTCTCAGAAATCCCTCTGCGACTCCCTGCTGGAAACTAATTGGCTAACTGTGTACAGGTTTCAGGTCGTCAACACAACTGCTGAGTGTTAAAGAGACCCATAGCCTTATCATGCCTGGAGAGCACCGCTCCACAATGGGACCAAGGCTGCAATAGATGAACCTGGGGGCATTTCATCGCCGGACCAGAACACAGAAGAGCCCAGCGAATTCCCTCAGTCCGTTAACCTGGATCCTGCGCAGTGAAATCGAGGTTATATTTTTCCCCCCAGGCTCTACAATTCTTTCCAGTGAACATGCATTTCTTTGATAATCAGGGCATTTTACTAAAGGGGTGGAAAATTGTCTCGGCGGTAATGTTGGGACCATTTGGAGTCCTGGCCTCCAGCTGCTCTTCCCTGCTAGAGATCTTTGCTTTCCTTCTGATTTGAGTTACTGAAAGCTGTGTCCAAGTTGTTTACCAGCTCTGCTTCACGAGCACGTGTTGCCTTGGCCTTGAGGNCTTTCCTTCTGATTTGAGTTACTGAAAGCTGTGTCCAAGTTGTTTACCAGCTCTGCTTCACGAGCACGTGTTGCCTTGGCCTTGAGGATCAGAGGATAAGGTTTTCACCTGTTGGCCCACCTGACTGTTGGGTATATAAGCCTCCGTGGTGCTATTGAATAAAGGGCTTCTTACTAGTGACTAGAGGTCCATGTCTCTGTCTCTCTGTGTGTCTTTGTGTGTTTCAACCTCCAGCCCCTTGCCCAAACCTCATGAACTGTATGGTAGTGCATAGAGCGCAGACAGGCGTTGTGCGCTGCACGGTAGCATAAAAAATTGAAATTAACCTAATAGATTATCTTTGAAGATCTGAGAGGGTTTTGAAATTCTGAGTCGGTGTTTCATGACTCTGTATTATACCTTTTTTTAAAAAGTAAAGTCAGGAAGTGAGAGTCATTTTCCCTGTAGTGTTCATAGCCACTTATCTTGGACTGTATTTCTCCATTTAAGTTGCTTCTTGGAGGGTAGCTTGGGAAACTGAGAAACATTTCCTTGTTCAGAAACAATACTTTGTGGGAGAGTACACTCTATATTTTCCAAGATTTGGGGAATTCTGATCAGAGACCATTTTTGCTTTCTCATGGTTTATTTCCTTGCTTCATGTACCTTTGAAAGAGAGGCACATAAATCTCTGAAAACATTTGTGTGTGTGTGTGTGTGTGTGTGTGTCATAAAATTTCCCCGCACTGTGTTTTTCCAGGGCTGAGGCTATTCCGGTGAAGCAGGCAAGCAACAGATCTCTGGCCACAGTTGCTGCAACTGCTGTCATTTCAAGACAAACCACTAATTGCAGAGGAATTCACTCGGAGCTAAAAAAAAAAAAGATTTCTTTGCAGGAGATTCCTCAAGACTCCTCCCAGATTTCCCTAGCTCCAAACGCGAGTGCTCCTTAGGCACGGCAGTCCTCTCCTGCTCTCCATGTGAACGGGATTCTGAGACAGCTACTTCTGAAAAACAGAATGTTCTGGTGGGTTTGGCTGCACAACACCACAGAGAAGCTGGCACGGGGCTGCGGACACGCGTCCAGAAGTGCTGTTTGCAATGGTGATAGAGATCTTCCTAAAAATAAGGACTCTCTGCAGTTCACAGAGGTGTGGGTAGGAAAGAGGTTACTGCTGTCCCCACGTCTCCCGAAGCCCTTTCATTTCCTGTTGGATGTTGATGTTTCAAAGCCTTCACATGAATCATAATATTTTTTCACTTCAGTTTCCGTTCTTAGCAGAAAGCATTGTCTGTAGTTATCCTTTCCTAAATTATATCTTTTTAAAATCTGAAACATGAATTTCTGCAGTTTTTTTTAAAGGAGGCAGACAAATCTCTTTAAGGCCAAGGAATTCTGTGGAAGGGATCATGCAACTCCTTCTTAATGACGGTCTCCAGTCCAAAGTGACCTGGTTCCAATGTTTTACCTTTTAAGTAAATGTTCCTGCTTTATTTTTTCCAATAGTGAAGACAGATGCTAAAAAGAAATCCCACACTAGCTCAGAATTGAGTATAACAAAGGGTAATTTATTTAGGGGTAGACTCACAGATCACAGTACCCTGCTAGAATGGGGAACAGGAACCGAATCCCTTAGCTGGAAGAGAGGGCGAATGTGCTCTTTACATACATAGTATAAGAGGCCACACCCAAGTGGGCGGGTAACGTAAAGGCTACTGGCTGGAGGAATTCCTACAGCCAGTAGTCATTGTTCCAGTCATGGATTATTAGTCACATGGTGTAGCGACGAGGAGGCGCGCGGGCTGCTTTTCATCTGGCCCAGCTCCAGCACAGCTAGCTTATACCCCGAAATAACAACACACAAATTGT
>LOJH01033034.1:0-11477 GCA_001685095.1 Ellobius talpinus | reverse complement strand
CCTGTCATTGCCTCCCAAGTGCTAGGATTAAAGGCATACACCACCACTGCCTGGTAAGCCTTGTACATGTTGAACACATGCTCCACCACTAAACTATACCTCCAGGCCAAATTTTTACCTAAGAAAACAAGGTCAATAAATTATATAAAAGTCTTTAACACGTTATCAAAATCTATCTATCTATATTATATCTATCTATATTATAATAATATCTATCTATATTATATATACATATCATATTACACACACATATATTTTGGCTTTTCAAAATGGGGTTTTTCTGTGTAACAGCCCTAGCTGTCATAGAACTAGCTCTTGTAGACCAGGTTGGCCTTGCACTCACAGAAATCCGCCTGCTTCTGCCTCACAAATGCTAGAATTAAAGGCTTGCGCCACCACCACCCAGTCCCAAATCATATTCTTGAGCCACATTTATGCTACAAAAGAATAATGTTCCCCATGTTGATTAAAAGGAAGTGGGACATCTCTTTCAGTGAATCCTTTTGTATTAGTGATGAAATTTGCATTAATTTTGTTTTTGTGCAACACAGTATATTGTTTGGAAATATGGAAGTAAATTCTCACAAGACACAGTTAAAAGAGTTGAAGATGGTTCCATATGGGGTGCAGGACTTAGGGGATGTGGGGAAAGAGGGAAGGCAGAGTTGTCTTGTGATATGCCTGCCCCATGATGCAACTCAAATTAAGTGGAAGCGTTGCAAAATGTGATTTCTTTTCCAAATAAGAGCATTGCCTCCACACAGGCACTTATGGAAATTCATTCAGAAAAATCAGACAGGTCATGTTTGCTGGATGTTGTGTAATAAAAATAGACAATAAGAAAGATAGTGCTCAACATAAACACAACAGACACTTCAAATTCCACTTTTGGCTAAGAAGGAAGTAAAGGGGCTGGAGAGATGGTTAAACTGCTATTAAACACATGATGCTCTTTCAGAGGACCTGAGTTCGTGGCAACTTAGAACCTCCTGTAACTCCAGCTTCAAATGCACGCACACACACAAACACTCACACTCACTCACAGTCTTGGTTTTCTTTCTATAGGCATAAGTAAACACCATGACTAAAAGCAACTTGGGAAGGAAAGAATTTATTACAGTTGACAGTCCGGCATGAAGAGATGTCAAGACAGGAACTCGAGGCAGGAGCTGAAGCAGAGGCCATGGAGGAATGCTATTTACTGCTTGTTCCCTATGCCTTGCTCAGCCTGCTTCTATGTACAGCCCAGCACCACCTGCCTAGGGGGCAGGGGGCAGGAGTGGCACTGCCCACAGTGTGCTGGGCCTTCCCATATCAATCATTAATCAAGAAAATGCCAACAAGCAATCTGATGGAAGCATTTTCTCGGTTTCCTCTTCTCAGATGACCCTGGCTTGTGTCAAGTTGACAAAAATGCCACACTCAATAAAAAAATCTCGAAAAAGAAAATGAAGCTAAAATTATAAACTGTTGAGAAAGAACATTGACAGACAGACATATTGAAGTTGAAGAGTTCAGGAATAGAATATAGAAATAAAGAGTCAGGTCTAAAACTATAGAAATATAAAGTTGTAAGTCCAAACACATTTTGGGAAAAAATAAATAAAGCTAGCAGCCACTGTTAACCTTTAACAAACACTTTCTGCCTTAAGAGCAGACATCCTGACTGTCATGTGGACAGAGGTAAACTTTTAAGAATGGTCTCCTGCCTCCCAGCTTCCCAGCTAGGCAGGTACTACGGACAAAGAGTAGCTTCTAACTGTTGCCTCTATGGGACCCTCTGCTTGTATTTTCTTAATTTTTAACTGTCCCCCTATGTGACTCTGCCCTGCATTCTTTCAGGGACAGTGAAAAGCAACTGTGTCAGCCACAGGCTTTTGCAAACATCCTGAGTTAACATTCTAATGTTCTATAGCCAAAAGCTGTAAAACTTAAAATGTAATGTGACTTTAAGCCTGACCTCAAGGTTATAAAAGCTCTTTGACCTACACCTGGTGCTTGAGTTTACTATAAAAGGAGGCCCCAAACCAGCCACCATGGCCCCAGATACAAAAGCCCGATCTCTGGTCACAGCTATAGCTAATAAGCTTTGTGTGTCCCATGGTGATTTCCCCCCCTTTTCTGAAATAAAGCTTGCTTCTGGCTTAATAGATTTTGGTGGTCTGGCTCCCCCCATCATTGTGCGACCCTGGACCCAGCAAAGTAAAAAGCTTATGACCAAAACAGCAATTGAGTAAAAGTTACCATCTTTTATTAATTTGTTTGAAAACAAAAAATTCAAAAATAAGTAATATATAAATCTAAATAAAGTAGAAAATAGCATGCTTGAAAGCAAACAAAAGGCAAAATATTTGATTAATAAGTTAAAGCTATTACAAGACAAACAAGTAGGCATACTTTTAGTGAGGCTTCTAGGGTGGACAAAGATAGAGAGGTCAAGGGTTTCAGTCTCAATAGTCATTCTACTTTGAAAGCAGTAAGCGAGGTATGCTACGGTCATCTTAGTCTTCTCTGGAATCCGTGCTTTAAGTGTGGTCTGTCCTGATCAATACACTATGACAGAAGCATTACCAAGGACTTCTGAGAATATTTTCCTTGTTCTCAAGGGACACATCAGAAAGGTAATGAGTCCCTTTTTTCTTCTAGATACCAGGATATGACAATTAGAATCGCTGTGTATTCTTGCCATTCCAAGAGCATTACCCAGAGGATTGCAGAAAAAAAGGACTCGGAATCCTGATGCAAGGAGACACTCTGTCTCCAAACTTTTTGTTATGGGAAATAATAGATTTCCTCATTGTTTAAGCCAATTTGAACCATGAGTTCCTGTTATTCTCAACTAAAGTCATCCTGATAAAAGAGCTCAAAGCTAAGAATGGGGGAGGGGGCCAGTGTGAGTTCCTTGAGACTCTGACAAAGAAAGCAAGAGAGGAGAGAGAGAGAGAGAGAGAGAGAGAGAGAGAGAGAGAGAGGAGAAAGAGAAGCATTTTGCTGCATACCAATTAATAAAATGTATGATTTTCTGGGAAAAAAACACACATTTTCAAAACTGACTTTAAAAAGTCTAGAAAATTCTAGAGAGTAATAGTGATATGAAGGGGAAACGTTGTCTAAACTTTAGTCCAAAGAAAGGCCATATGTTATTAGAGAAGTCTACATTCTAAACAAACCAGAAGCCGCCATTTGGGGTCTGGATGTAACACAGATGTCAAACCTTACCCAAATATATAAACATTGTAATTCTTACAAAATACATAGACATTGTAATTCTCCTAGCACCCTGTAGTATGTGGAATTTTAAAGTCTACCTGGAAGAGAAACAGCACAATAATGGACAAGAAAATCTCGAAACAAAGGAATAAGAGAAAACTGGACTTTCTACATATGAAAATATGCTATAAAACTAAAATAAATGAGTGTGTGTTATTGAGGCAAAAAAACCCAAAAGGAATAAGGCAACCAGAGAGACTGCTGTAGACCTGTGTGTGGAAGCTGATAATGAACTGTAGCTTTTCCAGTCATTTTTTCAAGGAATGACATGGCCATAACTGACCTCAACCCGGGTGAAAATTAAGTTAGATCCTTACCTTACACCAAATTCAAAAAAAGAATTCCAAGTGTATTTAAATTCAGATCCTTTCTAAAATGTTTAAGAATTTTAGATTAATTTAGTAAGGTTTCAAGGAAAGGTAATAAGTAGACTTTTATTGAACTCTTGAGATTCAGAAAGCCTTCTCTGAGTTGCTATGACAAAATCCCACAGACTTGGGGTAATTCCTTATTAGCATGTGGTTCTGGAGGCTGAGAAGTTCAAACCTGGGGGACCAGAATTCTTGCTGTGTCAGTCTATGGGCTAAGAAGTGAGAGAGTGGGGAAGAAAGAGAAGGACAGAGCCAAAACGGCACCAGATTCACCTCTTTATAAGGATTCCACATGGGCTAATCACCTCTGATCAGATACCACCTCCCAACCCTGTTGCATTGGTGGATATGTTTCCAATACATGATTCCAAGGGGACAAATCTAAGCCACAGTATTAAGAACATCAAATAACACCTGGGGCACGTAGCTCAGTGGTAGAGCAATTAACCAGCATGCAAGAATATCAAATAACCCAGAAATTATGAGAGGAAAGATTTATTTATGAATTCATTCAACAATCTGTTTCATTGTTTTAGTCTCTGGGGTGCATTAGTAAATAATGAAAACAGGACTGTATTAAGTTTACATTTTAGTGTACATGAGAATATATAAACAAGAATATACACAGTTACCCACACTGTACCACGGAGAAAGTAAAAACAGTAATAGCAGTGGTTAGGAGAGTGTGAAAAAGAACTCACTAGATTCATGGGGGCATGCAAGGCTTTACTTAAAGGTACAAATTAGGAATACAAGAGCTTCTCGATGCATTCTCCCTGGTGTCAAATGACTTTATTTGTTTCATGTGTTTGGACTGAACCACTAAGATCCACCTAAGGTGTCTTCGTTATCAGGGATTTCAAAGCAGAAATTATGGAGAGAGTTTCAGTTTCTCTGTGTAGCCCTGGCTGTCCTGGAAGTCTCTTTATGAACCAGGCTGGCGTCAAACTCACAGAGAGCACCTGTCTCTGCCTCCAGAGTTCTGGGATTAAAGATGTGTGCCACCACTGTCTAAGAGAGGGTTATTATTATTATTATTATTGTTATTATTATGTGTGTCTGTTGGATGCACACACATAGGAGTGTGCCTATGTGCAGTGTGCAGAGGTCAAAGGAAACCACTGGGCATTCTATTCTCTCTCTTTCTCTCTCTGCTTAGTCCTTTGAGACAGGGTCTTTCAGTGAGCCTGGAGCCAGGCTGACATCCAAGCAAGCCCCAGCCATCTTCTTGTTGAACAAAATAAGTCAACAACATAATCATGTGTAAAGAAAGTATGGTCCCATACATAGGCTTTCTAAAACTCTAATATGTTAAATATACATACAAAAAATCCAAATGTGCATAAAACCTGCAACAGTGGTTACTCATGATTGAAGAGAGATAGAGCAAGAACAAATTTAAGGGGAATGAGGACAACAGAGAACTTCTGCTTTTTTCTTTTATACCTCTGTGCTCTGAACTTACATGGCTACAGCATGCTTAAATTTCTACCTTAGTGATTTTGTGAACATACAAACACATACAATGTGATCCAATTTTTAAAATACATATACCAGCTCTGTGTGGTGGCACATGCCTATAATCCCAGCAGTTAGGAGGTAGAAGCAGGAGGATCAGGAGTTCAAGGTCATCCTCCAGTGCCCACTGGCATTCATTTGAAGTTTAACTTCCGGGGGACTTGTGTTACAAAACAGAGTGATTACGCTGTCACAGTCACCGGAAGAGCAGTCGGTCTGAAGCAGAGAAACACTGAGCCTCTGCTCCCGCTCCCTCTCATCTATTGCTACCAGGCCAGACGTGGGGGGTGGTGGGTGGTGAATGCCTGCTTGTCATTGTGGAGCTCTAAAGGCAGCAGGAGGATCCTCAGTTTGAGGAAGATCAACTAACTGAAGGGGGCGGGGCACCATCGATGCAACTGTGAAGAAGTTGTCATCTGTGCTAAGACTGCTGTTTTAAGGTCGCCCACACCCCTGCAAGGAACCCCTCACCAATGTTCCCATAAGTAAGCCCAATAAACTCATTGGTGCACCAAACTAGACTTGTGTATAATCATTACTTTGGTTTGTCATGAGCACCCTTGTGCTGAGATGCTTACCGCTCCCCAGGAGAAACTAACCCATCTCCCCAACATTATTCTCACAGAAGACCAACAAACCCCAGAGATCTCAGTCTACACTCCAATCACCTCAACCTTGAAAAAGTAAATATGATGTCATTTTTACAGTATTTTAGTATAAAAGTACATGTGATCTTTATAGAAAAATAAGGAAGATTAAAATCCCTTATAATTCCATCATCCTGAAGCATGACTTTTGATATGTTGGTACAACCCAATTATATCATTGCTGAGATCATGTATCCTAATGTAATTGTTCTCATGTAGCCTGTAGTATAAGCAGTACCCATGTTGCAGCAATCTGTTAATGACAGTAATTTGACTAATTTTATTGACCATGTGAATCTATGGCAGAAGAGTATTGAGTTGGGAAGCGGTAAGTCATAGAAGTTATTAGTACAATCAACCACTGGGGACCAGTACCATAGTGTCTGTTGGTTTCAGGACTCACATAGGTGACTGTGCACAGCTCCTTAATATCTCCAGTATCCTCTTGACCAGGAGATACTAGATCCTGGCCTTTCCGGAAGGTTTGCTTTTTCCAATCCCAAATCAAGACAAGAGAGATTAAATGTGTTTCTGGTAATCAGGTTCTGCATCGTCATCCGGAACTTCAGGATGCTTGAGAAGTGAATAGGTGATTGTATTCTCAACCTAGAGAAAGCAGAAATGAGTCCTGAGAGCTGCAGAGAGGTCTTGGGGAAAGCAGAGGAGCTGGGAGAGGGGAAAGGACCCGCCTGGGCTCACTCACCTCAGTTTTGGCAACTTCTCCGAGATCAGGAGTATTGTCTGTGGGCAAAAACAAGTGATCAGCTGGAGCACTGCTGTGAAGGGGGGCCTGATGCGCTGCTATTGAGGCTGCAAAACCAAAGCTCAAAGCAGAGCCAAAACAAGGCTTGCCAACGCCAACCCATGCCTTCAGACTATGCAGTGTGGCAGTATAGCCTCCTTCCCTTGACCATCTTGGAGTCCAGCCTTCCCCATTGGCCATGCTGGCAAAGGGAAACAAACATGTGCCACATTCTTTTCAGACAATTGCTGAACGTTCCCAGCTGCAAACCAGAAGCTTTGGGGCTCTGGGAGGTTGGAAAGTGGGGAAATATTCAGATCAGAGTGAAATCGAGTCCAGATTAGAAATGAATGGCTTTTTCTCTACCAGACAAATATAGTTCATTCTTGTGGAAGCGTTGAAGAACAGGTACTCTAACACTAAAAAGAATTAAAAAATAGAGGAGGAGAAATAAAGGAAAGAAAAGAGAAAGGGAGGCAGTGAGAGAGGGAAGATGGGAAAGAGAAAGACAGAAAAAGACAATATTTCTCTGAAAATTATCCCAAACACCACATTCTCTTTTGCTTTTGCCCTAAGTTCCCTTTGCCAGTATGAAATGCAGCGCCAGTGTCTGTGAATCACCATTTTGGGAAGTGGGGGGAAAGGCCGAGATAATGCCTCCAGTCTCTTCCCCCAGCCTCTGGACACAAAGAGCCCTGTTTGCCATGTTCCAAATTCTGCCCCCACAACATGTTCAGAATTCTCCCTTTTAATACACTTCTTAGCAACTGCAGCAGCTAATGATGCCTTTAGGGGAAACCACCAGCTCCAGTACCAAGCTGCATAAACGCAGTAGGAAATGTGTTTATAGCAGAGTAGACACACTTAGCTTTTTTTTTTTTAGATCTAGTTTGATCCTAGATGTGGATCCGCATAACTGGGCTGAAGGACACAGACTCTGCTCAAAGCGAAGCTAAGGAATGCTCTTTTGCTCAAGCTCTCATATCTGTTGGCTTTGCTCTGAGTCATGCTCCAGTCCCCTGAAGTGGACTCTCCAAGAAAGTCTTTCTTTCTCCTGCCTATTGCTGCTGTCATGGAAGCCCCTAGAGAAAACTTCACTTGCCTGTGTGCTTTGTCTTTCACTACAGTCAAAAATTGCCTGAAATACTCCCACTCCTTCTGCATGCTTCCCCCTGTTCTGGGGCTGAAAGGTCACACTGGCTTTCACTTCTCAGACCTATGAGGGTTCCGGGGTCATCTGAATGGCTCACCCACCCACCCACTTCTTTATGGGGAGTGATCTACTTCAGATTCAGTTGTATGATGGTGGAAGGGTCAGGCCAGTGTTTAATAAGCCATAATGAGCGGGCATTAGAGCCAAGGTGTGCCCGTGAAGCGTAACCTATGAGTACTGCTAATCCCCCAAAATTTCCTCAACTCAAATCTCCTCTCAGTATGCTACTAAAAGTTGAGCCCTACCAAGCCTACCCTTACTCCTCCACAGGGAAACACACTTGAAAAATTCTCCAGGGTTACCTCAGACCTCTTCCTTTCCTCTAAGGGGTCTCCCTTCTTAATCTCATTGGCCGCCATCATACAGCCGTTAAGCCTATCCTTTACCAGGTCTGCCACATCTCCCCGGAAAGATCCAAATGCCTCTGAAGTCCTGCTCTGGAAATGTCTCCAGACTCCTTGTTGGTCTAGAAGTTTAGTCAGAGTCCACTGTCTTTCTTTCCCCTGAACCAAAGTTCCTTTTCTCATCTCTAGTGAGAGCCTTCTTAGGGCCAAGAGCTAAACTCAGAGCTGACCAAGAGATTTGAGTCCCAGCCATGCTCCCACTGCTCCTCCCTCTCCTGCACTCCCACTGAAACTCACAATAGCTGTTGCTTTCTGGCTCCAGTCCACATGGAGGCCCTGGGCTGCCCGGCACTGAACCCTCAGTGGGCACGCTGTACTCACCTAGTTCCTTGGGAAGGGTATCTCCCATTTCCCTGTGATCAGGGTTTCCTGGGAGAGCTAGGAGGGGCATGTAGGAAGTTAGTAGGATTATGGGATGAGTACTGGATCAAGGAGCAGGGTCAGAACTGAGTTAAAAGCAACATAGACCTCTTCCTTTGGTGGTCACCAACGCTCCTCCCAGCTTCCCAGTTCCCATGCCCAGGAACCTCTCCAGTTTCTGGTGACTAACCCAAGAGAACACCAAGGGACATCGCAAAAACCACTCCACTGCATCTTTCTCAGGTTTGCCTGGCCATTTTAGAAGCTTAATCTTTTGGTTGGGTATAGTAGCCCCGGTTTTTAAAGTGCGATCTTTTGACTGGGCGTATGCTTTTAATCCCAGCATTCAGGAGACAGAGGCAAGAGGATCTCTGTGAGTTTGAGGCCAGCCTGGTCTACATAGTGAGTTCCAGAGTAGCTAGGACTACAAAGTGAGACCTTTCCTAGAAAAAAATGTGTAATCCTTCTCTCTGCATCTCTCAATATTTACTTATCACCTGTAACTGAATTCCTATGAATTCCAACTGCAAAGCATGTTACAAGGTATTAGGTATTAGTCAATGGCAGCATTTTCTCTTTTTCAGTGACTTCCATTGACCTATCTATCCACAACATTCCCCATTTCCGTGCCTTGGCCACAGGTCCTAGAATGCTCTTCCACTTGGCCTAGCTAATGGCTATCCCCAGACTTCACCCTTCTCCACTGTGGTTAACAGTTCACACTTACGTGCTCTTTACTATCTGTTAGGCACTGGTACAAAGGGTTCAGACTCACTCATTGTCATAACACTCCTGGAAGGTGGGTCCCAACAGTGTTCTTCATTTTTCAGACTAGTAAACTGAGCACAGAGGTTGAGTAATTTACCCAACACTGAATATTTGCTGAGCTGTGAGCTGAGACTTGAACCACAACAATCTGGTTCCACTTGTGTATTTCAATCACCACACTATCCGGGCTCCTCAAGAAAGCCTTCTCAAACTGACCCAGCCAGACTGTCTGCCACAGTTCGTCAAACTATGTTTAATGTGTTTTAAACACATTAAAATCTCATGTGTTAAATGCTTGGTCACCAGGTGGAATAACTGGGAGGAAGCAGAAACTTTAAAATTATGTATAGAGTGGGAAGTCTTTAGGTCATCAGGGACATGCTCTTGAAGATTGCGGCGTCTCCCATCTCTTCTTTGATCACTTTGCTTGCCGGCCATAAGGCGAGCAGCTTTGTCCCTCTGTGCACTTCCTCTATGACAGTCTAGCTTGTCATAGGCCCAACCAAAGCAATAGGGCCAAGAAAATATGGACTGAGTCCTACAGAAGTGCGTTAAAAATAAACCTTTTGTTTATTGACTTATTTGCTTAAATATTTTGAGATAGGATTTTGAACTTGTGATCCTCCTTGGCCTCCTGAATGCTGACTTGTATTTACCATTATGCCCAGGAACTATTTCTCTTCATGGGTGAATTATCTGAAGTACATTGTTACAGTGACAGAAAGCTGATAAACACGTGGGGTTATGAAATCTTCCCTTTGTAAAATTTTAGACAGGATCTTGCTGTGTAGCACAGGCTTACTTCAAACTCATCCTTCAGCCCAGGCTGACTTCAGACTCTGAAAAAAAATCTTTATTTCTTGTTGTATGTGGTATACACTCTAGCATATATATGATGGTCAGAGGACACCTTTTTGGGATCAGTTTCTCTCTTCCCACCTTAACTTGAGTACCAGAGACTGACTGAACTAAGATCACAGGGCTTGTATTGCAAGCACCTGTACTGACTGAGCCATCTCACTAGGCGTGGCTTCAGCCTCTCCTCCCTTCTGTCTTACCATCCTGGGGTCACAGAATGTGCTGCGACCTCCAGTGCCTAATCACAGTTCTATCATCTCATTGCTCTAACCCCCTCTTCTAAGCATCCACTTGCACCTCTGTCTGCTTCACAATGCTGAGAACTAGCTGAGGGTAGAAAGGGAACCGAACACCTCCATTGTCCAGCACAGGGTGTGGTAAATCACCAAGCTTGTTCAAGTCTGGTTTAACAGATGAATTTGTCAGTAGATGAATGAACATGACAGCACTATATCAAAAGCAAATAAGTCTCTAAGCCCTAGCTAGCCCCAGCTAAGTAGGAACTGATAAGAGGGTTCAGAGAGAGCCACTCACCTGGAGCCTTTTTTTGCTTGATGTAGATCAAGGATACCAGGATAATAACAAGGGTTGCTACAGCAATTCCAGTGACAGCAGCAACAATTGTCAATACTGGTACAGAGCTGCTGATGGATCTGGGCGCTGAAAAAGACAGAGGGGGTGAAGGTAGTAAATTCTCTCTGTGTATCTACCCTTCCTCCAACGCTATGCCCAACGTTGTCACCTAGAGCTGCTGTGTCCGGGTCACCTCAGAGGTGTAACACATCACCCTAAAACCTCATCTGCATAGGTTTCTGTGCACAGATTTGTGTCTCCCCAATAACCGAGTGCTTCCACCAAACTAATGAGGGCACACTGGCGAAGATGTAGGAGCAGAGGGGACAGCCCTCAGAGGCAGTGGAGAGGAGGGATCTGAAACCTCCCACAGTTGGCGGCACCACCACTGTCTAGAACATGTCGGGCCTTCAAGAATGAATGACTATTAAATGAGATACAAGAAGTTACACTTCAGCTCTTCAGGATGTCTAGGGATGCAGAGAACCCATGCACCAATGACAGGGCTCTGTTTCTCTGCTGCCCGGCAGTCCTGCCACCCGCCACCTGCAAGAGAGGAGCTCTGGGCTGAGCCCACTTGCCCTCACCTGGTAGGGCCTTCACAGCTCTCCTCTTTGCCTCCCAGCCCAGTTTTGCTGCTGTGACATTCCTAGAGCTCCATGTGGGACTATACAACTTTAGCCTTTGTCTCCTCCTCTCCCTTTCCAACATCTTGACAGAGGCCCCGTACCTTGGACAGTGATGGTCACAGAC
>LOJH01033033.1:0-11197 GCA_001685095.1 Ellobius talpinus | reverse complement strand
AATGAATACAATTTGTGTGTTGTTATTTCGGGTGTAAAGCTAGTCGTGCGGGAGTCAGGAGGGATGAAAAGCAGGCTGGCTCCCCTTTCACTACATCTGTCCTCCATGACCATAAGTAGGCCACTTAAATTATCTGAGCTTCAAGGTTCAACCTTGAAAAAGCAAAGATAACAATGTTTACATGATCTAAGAGACAAATATATTCAAGCACCTGGTGGTGTACCAACATAAATGTGAATAAAAACATAAGCATATGAAAATTTGTTGTCACCCACAAAACACATGTGCATGGTTTAGAATTTTGTCTGTTAAAATGAAACACCTTTATACTATTTTGTACTAATTTCTACGCAAATTTTTTTATGTCACTGAGATAAATGTCCCAGATTGAAGTTGGTGGGTTTATGATAGCTGTATGCTTCAGTTTATAAAAGAATATTCATGACAGTCTTACAAAGTTTTCATAAAGTCCCAACAACACAGATAATTTCTCCACATTCTCAACAGCTTTGGGCATCACATTCTGTTTTGTTTTAGTTATTCTGATGTGTGTGCTAACAGCTCATAGTTTTAATATGTATTTCCCTAATTACTTGTGATATTCAACATATTTCTTATGTTTATCTTCTATATTTACACGCTATTAGGGGAAATGTCTGTTCAAGCATTTTGCCCATTTTTCTGATTGTGATGATTATTTGTATTTTTAAAAGATGTCTTTATGAGCTTTGAGAGTACTTTGTACATTCCGGGTATTTGTCTTTTTTCAGATAAATCCTTAACAAATATTTGTTATATTTGACATGAGCTTCCTGTGGATAGCCTGTAGTTGAATAATGTTTCTTTAAAGCCCTTTTCATATCTTTTACTTGGTATCTATCAGCCATTTATAATGAGGTATTGAGAAATACTTACTTTGCTATTCTGTTTTATCTTCTGTTTGTTCTACTTTTTGTCTTTTATTGCTCTTCTGCACTACTATGACATATTTTAGAATCCCTTGATTCATCTATGATGTTTTCCCATGTGGTTTTGTATATATAGCTATGCATGTGTGTGTCTACATCACACATTTGCCACAAATTTGTCTTGACATTTTGTCAGTTCAACTGAAGTATAAAAACTTTACTCAATTTTTCTTTTTATCCTCCTACATGTACATTGAAATTGTCTAAATATTTCACCTACATACTTTCCCTACCATATCAGATATTATTGTACAAAATTTTTTAACTATGCAAAGATGTGTTGTATTTATTTAACTATATAAAGATGTACTGCATTTAATTATGTAAAGATGTGTTGCTGTTTTACCTTGCCTGCCTGAGATACCTGATTGGCCTAATAAAAAGTTAAACAGCCAATAGGTAGGGAGGAAGTATAGGCAGGACTTCTGTGCAAGGAAACTAAGTAGAAGGAGAAATTTAGTCTCGGAGGAATAAAAACAGGAGATACCAGGGAGATGCCAGGAGCCAATCATACAGACAGGTAGGAAGCAGGAAAGTAGAACATACAGAATGAAAGATCAAAAGCCCTGTAGCAAAATGTAGATGATTAGAAACAGGTTAAATTAAGTTAAAAGACCTTAGTGGGACAAGCCTAAGTTAAGGTCAAGCATTTATAATTAATAAGTCTCATGTGTGTCTTCATTTGGAAGCTAGGTAGTGGCCCAAAGAAAATTCCAGCTACAGGATACTGCTAAACTTTTCCCCAGTCATGATTTAGAAATGTCAAAGTTCTACCCTACTTACCCATAATTTTGCTTTCTATGAGTCATCTTCCTCACTAATGTTCCAATACTTTATTATTTTGTTTATGGAAATCATTATGTGAGGGAAATTTTATCAGATTTCCTCAGCTTTCCATCATCTTGGAATGTCTGGGTTTTCCCCTTCATTCCTGAAAGATGTTTTCAATGGATACAGGATATTAAGTTGATAGCTCTCTCCCTTCAGGACCTGTGCTATACTTCCTTTGGCCTCTGTGATTTCAGACAAGAACTTTCTAGACCTTTTCCTTTATAAGTAAGGTGCTGGTTAGCTCTCATTGTCTCCAGGATTTCCCCATACCTTTAATATTTAGAAGCACAATTATGTGCCCTGAATGTATTTTTTGGAGGCATCCTATTTGAAGTTCAGTCAGCTCCTTGAACGAGTAGGTTCTTGTCTTTTACCAAATCTGACATATTTGCAGTTACTATTTTTCCAAATACTTCTCAGCTTGATCCTTTCCTTTCTCTCAGTACTATAGAGTTTAAATATCAGCCTTTAGTTATAGTCAGATTCACCGATGTCTCTTTATCTTTCAGAGTATTTTCTCTCTGTTGTTCAGGTCAGATATTTCCTCTATTTTCAGTTTACTGACTCTTTCCATTTTCTCTTTCATTCAGCTGTTGTCTGAATAAAGATTTTTGTTGCTGTTGGTATTATTTTATTTGAGATTGAGGTTATTATATTTTTCAGTTCTAATTGTTTTTAAATTTTCTGCTCCTTTGTGAGAATTATTATTCTTTCCATTTATTTACAGTGTGTTACAATCACTCAGTGAATTTTTTAAAATGGCTCTTCTAAATTTCTCTTCATTTGAATTGTGAGGATAGAAAAATATCATCACTACACTGAAAGAAAGAACAATAAAAATTACCCAGGAAAAATAGATAGGTAAGAGAAAGAAACTGGGAGGAGGGAGCTTCAGAATTAAAATAGAAGCTCTAATATTTATGTTGACAGAACAGGAAAAAAAAAGCCAAGGTTTAAAATGTATGGCTGAAAGCTCTCTAAATACTGACATGTCCCTCCTCTCATTGTCAATATCCATTGTCTTTATCCATTTATGTGAGATTTTCCTGGGTCCTAGTATCATGAATCGGGTCCAATTAGAACTGAATGTTTTGAATATTTTATTAAGAAATTAGTGATTTTATTTCAATTTTCACTTTTTCCTGGCTCTCTATTATATTTTGGTGAATGATAAATAATGTAACCTTCCTTCCCAGTCCCCTGTTGCTACCTGAGGCAGACCACACCTCTTCACTGAGAAGTGGAACTTCCAACTCCTCAATAGGCACCACTCCTCCTGACACCCCAACGAGAACTGAAGACTGACACCACTTCTCATTACAGAGGTTATCAAGCCATGTCATCACTGGACAGAGGAGCAGTCAGTGATGAAGCTCCACTAGGCATCCTCTGACATGAACCAACTGGAGAGAGACCTAGAGAGAGTAACCCTGTTACTGGTTATGGTAGAAATCCAAGAGGCAGATATGTTCTTTACTGACACTGTGGGTGGAGTAGGCATGTTATTCTTTGGGTGTAAAATGTTCCCTTCAGGCTCTGGTGTTTGAACATTTGGTGCTCTAATGATGCTGTTTCAGAAGGTTGTAGGACCCTCAGGAGGTGGGCTTAACTGGAGAAAGTGAGTTGCTCATAGGAGGAAGGCAAGGCACAGATGACGCCAAGCCTTGAGGTTACAGTCCTGCTTAACTTCTAGCATTCCCTTTCCCTCATCTCTCTGTTTCTTCATCTATTTAGATGGACAGGCCATGCTGTAAGCTTCTGCTGCCATGACTTTGGCACCATGAGGAGCTATACTACCCTAAATAATAAGCTAAATTTGGTACTTTCTCCCTTAAGTTGCTTCTTGTCTGGTGTTTGGTGACAAAAGTAACTAAGGCAGTGGTACTCCATTGCTGCACAGTAAAGATATTTCTGCCCCTATGCTAAGCTTTCTCTGACCTCATCTAGAGGTGGGGATAAGATGGCGGAAATGCATGATCACAGTGGGCAAGGAAAAGCACTAGGCTGCCCATTTACTTGTTGCTGATAGGTGAGGATAGGGCTAGGATTTGTCTGCAGTGCAGTAGGAGGGTCATTACCTAATTTTCTGTGATATGAGACTACATTTTTCTTGTGCTTTGACGATGAAGAACAAGTTTTTGTTGAGGTTGTCTATAACTTGTTAGCATTTACAGGGTTCCAATCTCAGCAGCTACAATTCTGAGACATATAAGGCAAAAAAAGCCAAGAAAGTCCAATGACTTAATCATATTATTCCTTGAGTTCTAAGGTTCTAAGACAATTTCAAGGCTTTAGTGTTAATTTATGTATCATGTGTTATTTGTACACATTTAGCAAGAGTAGTCAAAATCACCTTCTCCATCTTTCTGGAAACAGGTCTAAACAATTGTTATAAGAACATTTCATTATAAAAAGTATGCTCAGTAGCCATAAAATGAAATGCTTAGGCTATTACATCCTTGCAGTGTTTATTAGTATCATTATATTTACATGGAAGGTTGGTTTACAGTGGTCCTGGTGATGCCCCTACCAATCCTGTATATATACAATCAATTATCCTAGTCACTGTTCAATTGCTATGAAGAGACACTATGACCAAGGTAACTCTTATAAAAGAAAGCATTGGTAGCTTGCTTACAGTTTCAGGGATTTACTCCATTTTTTCATGGTGGGGAGCATGGTGGCAAGCATGGCACTGGAGAGCAGCTGAGAGCTGCATCCAGATTTGCAGGTAAAGAAAAAGAAAGAGCCAGAGAATGTATGAGAGGGAAGAAAGAAATGCTGGGCCTTCATGGGCTTTTGAAACCTCAAAGCCCACCCACAGTGATACTTCCTCCAACAAGGCCACACCTACTCAAACAAGGTCATATCTCGTAATCCCTATAATCCTTTCAAACAGTTCTGCTCCCTGGTGACAAAGCACTCAAATCCATGAGCCCATGGGGTGCCATTCTCATTCAAACTACCACAACAATTATCACAGTTAAAGACTATTGGTGAGAAAATAAATAGCTGCTATGGACGTGTGGCTTTACACTATTAAGACTGAACAGCCTTCCTCAAACAGATCCTCTCTGGCTCCTCTCTATCATGCTTAACATTCTCAAGCTTAAACTTTATCCCTTTAGCATGTGTCATGGTGTCTGTTGAGTTCATGAAGACCGTATGGCACTACAGCTGTACTCCACACTGTAAATACCAGCAATTAGGAACAACAGCCAAACAGATACAATACATTTTATACCAACTTTTTAAAAAAATTATTAAATTTAGCTGTTTGGGTGACTTCCACACATCCTAGCGCATGTGTGTGAAGGTCAGAGGACACCTTGGAGTCCATTCTTTCCTTGTGGACTCCAGGGATTGAAATCAAGTCATCAGTCTCGCAAAAAGCACCTTTATCTACTAGGCCATCTCACCAATAAGGAAAACATATTCTTATCCCATGCACAATTACATACATATGCCTACGCATATGTACCTTAAATAACAAAGAAGATCCAATTTTGTAATACTGAGTTATAACTAATATGTTCTGACAAGTGTTTGGTGCATTGAAATGGTCACAGGAATTAGGGTAGAGTATGTCTTCTCTACTCCATTGATTTTACCTGGTCTCTCTCAGTCGTTCAGGACCTAAGCTTCACAAGTATTGACTAGCCTGTTATGCAACAGGTGCCATATATGTTCAAGGTGGGGTTATGAATTATACATCACTTTCTATTACTCTGTTGTTTTTAATACTATTATTATTTGAGGCTAGGTTTCCCAAAGGCTAAGAGCTACATCCTAATTCACAGGCAGAGAGAGACAGAGACAGAGAGACAGACTTGTAGTGATATTTTGTTTGTGTTTTAACAAGTAAAGTTTGCCTGAATATCATAGTGCAGAGCTTAGCTGAATTAGTTAGCCATAGAGGCCAGGCAGTGGTAGCACACACCTTTAATCAGGAGACAAAGGCAGATGGATCTCTGTGAGTTCAAGGCTACCCTGGGCCATGTGAGATTGAATCATTCTAAAAGAGAAACAGGGTCACAGGGTGGTGACTCACACCTTTAACCCCAGCACTAGGGAGGTGGAGATGCAAAGTGACAGAGAAGGCTAAATGGACAGAGAAATATAAGATGGGAGGAGTCAGGAGCTCAAAATTCAGTCTGAGATTTCATAGAGACAGCATTCAGTTTGAGGACTTGTAGAGACACGATATCCCATTCAGCTTGAGGATTTCGTAGAGGTAAAAACTAGTGGCTGGCTGCTCTGCTTCTCTGATATTTCAGTTTTCACTCCCTAATATCTTACTTGGCTTTTTATTGTTAAATCCAATTAGAAATTGTGCTGCAGACACTGGGCCTGGTATGGACTTTTTAAACCTCAAGACCGACTCCCAGTGACATACCTCCTCCAACAAGACCATATCGTCTAATCCTTTCCAAATAGCTCAACTAGGGACCAAGCATACAAATACATAAGCCAATAGGAGTCATTTCCACTCAAACTACTACATTCCACTACCAGGTCCCTGTATACTTCTAGCCATATCATAATGAAAAATTCATGTAATCCAACTTCAAAAGTCCCCCATAGTCTTTTATAATAGTCTCAACACTGTTTAAAAGTCCAAAGTCTCTTCTGAGACTCAAGGCAATACCTTAACTCTAATCCCCTGAAAAATCAAAATCAGAAAGTAGACCACATACTTCCCACACACAGTGGCACAGACTATACAATAGCATTCCAAAACATTGGGAAGGGACCAAAGCAAAACTAAAGCCCAGCTGAGCAAACTCCAAATTCTGTATCTCCACATCTAATGTCAAAACTCTCTTCAGATCTCCAACTCCTTCCAGCTTTGTTAACTGCAGCACGCTTCTCTATCTTGTGCTGATTCCACACCTGGTCTGTAGCCCCTCCTTGCAGACATCCCAGGACTCTGGCATCTCCAATATTCTGAGGTCTCCAGCATAATCCAGGCTTCACCTTCTCAGCTTCATGCAATAGCTTCTCCAGGCCTCCAGGCAGGAACTGCCCTGCCACACTTTGCCTTAGTAGCTCTCCTTAACTGCAGAGGAAGATTCTACAGCCCCTTTCCAGTATCCTTGACTCTAAAGCCAGGGCCCTGGCTGAAGCTGCCCAGTTCTTCTGCTTGCTGAAGCTGGAGCCTAGGTACCTCCTTGACTTGCATTTGCACCTTCTTGATGGTTTTCTCTGAGCCTTCATCTTTCCTCCTAGTCTTTTCCAAGTTGGAAGCTTAGATGGGCGGGGTCATTCACTGAGGACCACCCCCTTTATTCCATTTTGAATTAGGTCTTTCCTTAAACTTTTATCTCCTTGAGCTGGACTTGGCTCCAATATTATATTTCCTGGAGCTTCTTTTCTCCTCAGAGTTTTTTTTTGTATTTCCTTTTGAGATGTTTGCTGTTTTTCATTGTTGACCTGCATAAGAGTGATCGCTAATAACCACATGCAAAGTCAATATTAGGTTGTCTTGAAGTCTCCTCTGCCAATAACATTAATCCAATACTCTTTAATTTAGCCTCAGGCAGGACAAGGGCCAAAGTCAGCCACATTCTTTGCCTGAATATCACAAGAATAATATTCTTCCCCTCTGAAACCTCTTGAGCTAGACCTGCATAGTCCAGTCATGCAAAACTTATCAGACAGACTGTTTGGTCATGCCTATCACAGCAACAACCCAATCCCTGGTATCAGCTTCTGTCCTAGTTACAGTTCTATTGTTGTGAAGAGACACCATGACCAAGGCAACTTATGGAAGAAGACATTTAATTGGGGTCTTGCTTACAGCTTCAGAGGTTATACAGAGATATACTATCATGGCAGGCAGGGAGCATGGCAATAGGCCAGGCAGACTTGGTGCTAAAGAAGTAGCTGAGAGCTATATCCTTGTCCACAAGCAGAGAGAGAGAGAGAGAGGGAGAGAGAGAGAGGGAGAGAGAGAGACTGAGGATTGAGACTGGTATGAGCTTTTGAAACCCTAAAGCCCACTCCCAGTGACACATCTCCTCTAACAAGGCCACACCTCCTAATCTTTTCCAAACAGTTCATCAAGGGAAGAACCAAGCATACAAACAGGGGAGTTTATGAGAGCCTATTTTCATTTAAACAACCACAATGGACTTGCCTTCTGAGGCCAGGACTCCAAATAAACTTTTATCTTAAGTTGCTGCTGTCATATATTTTGTCACAGTACAAAAAAAGTAGTACATATACCACAAAAATGTATCTTTTAAAAATTGGCATTCTTAGTCATGAGCCTATAAATTTTATAAACTGCTTTACCATACTTCAAGCCATTAATTAAAAAGTATATTGACAGTTTCATATAGTTAAATAACGAATTTGGTCATTTGTATCACCCACTCCCCACTCTTATGGCCCTCCCACTTACTAAATCCCTTCTTCCCAACTTGTCCTTCTACCTTCATGTCTCTTTTTGTACATGATTCACTGAGTTTCCTTGGAATATTTTTGCCCAAGTGAGAATAGGAGGTTTACTGGAACAAGAGTAGCTTATTGGTGACTACACCATTGAAGAAAATGACAGCTCTCCTCTACCAACTGTAAACTGCCAATAGTCAGCAAGGGTAGGTCCTTAAGGCCCCCTCCCCCATAGGGGATGAAATGTTAATTGGCCCAATCTTGTGCAGCCTTTGTTTAGAGGAGCAGAGCTACAGTAAGTTAGTGGAGACAGTGGCTATACCATGTCCAGAAGAGGACTTTTGACTGCATCTCTCCCTATCCACTGGCATTCTTTCCCATGCCTCTTTTGCAGTATTACCTGAGCTTTCTGGAGTGGGGTAGGCTGATATTATATCGATGATCCATTTAGGACCAAGCTCTTCATCATCACTTATTCTCATTTCTTTAAAATATGGTAGATTTATCAACTTATTCTCCCTACTTAACACAATAGAACAGGAAAGATGGGACAGGTTTCCCACAGTTACGTACCTAGAAGAACTGCAGTGGTCTTCTGGCATCCAAGCCCAGGACATTTCTCATGCCATACCTCATGGCTATTCACCTATAAAGAGACACTTGCCCCTATTAAGCAACTACCAACTACTTTTAATTGATATTCCTCATACAGTTATGAACATTTTTTAAAATTCTACCACGTCAAAAATTCCATGAGCACAGACATCTTACCCTATAATTCTTTATGATTACACAGATGTGTGGATGCCATCTTTTCCTTGGTGTTTATAGCTGTAAATAACTAAAGTAGGGGTAGGATTCTAAAATTTAAAAAGTAGCCATGATGTTCTTTCTTGTTATCCACTGGCTTGACTCAATCCCTTCCAAGCTCAGCCATCTTAGTTAAATTAATAAATTTCCCTCTGCTTCAATATCTATTTAAAAGCAAGCTAGAACAGTCTTTGGATAACACAGAAATCTCTGTATATAACTTCTGGGCCAAAAT
The DNA here is from genome assembly GCA_001685095.1 of Ellobius talpinus. Taxonomy (NCBI): domain Eukaryota; kingdom Metazoa; phylum Chordata; class Mammalia; order Rodentia; family Cricetidae; genus Ellobius; species Ellobius talpinus. Next base: position 1,957 of record LOJH01033033.1, on the reverse strand, counting down.
AAAATATGTGGTCTCCAATCACAATCTTTGTACTTTCACATGTTGTCCTATTATTCTGCTTTAACTTTGAAGTTCATACCAGCTCCCCACTGCCTGCCTTTTCCTTGGCTGCTAACTAATCATTCACTCATGAATGCAATTAACATTTTCTGAGTACTTACTGACTACCAAAAACCAAGTTGCAAAGATTCATAAGACTTTGTCTCTGCCACCAGAGGATTTATATGCCATGACGAAAAGCTGATGTGTAAACAATTCATAATTAATGCAAGTGTTATGACAGAAGTACAGAAAGCGCTCTGGTCCTAAGAATGATTCATTTTTCCTAGGGAGTTTGCTTATGGGAGTCCACGTGGTAGAAAATGAATTTTCTCCTTGTAAACTAACTTGCTTGAAATAAAAATACCTTCTATTTGTAGTACTTTGCAGGGTGTTTTTACATCCAATTATTCCTTTAAGCCTCATCATGAATGCTCTATAGTTTACTGAGTTACTTTTAAAAAATGTATTCATTAGAAACATAAGGCTCCTGATAAACAACATGGAGGGCCATTTTAAAGCCCATGCAAGCCCAAACTGAAACAGGAGTCAGTAGCCTCTCAGAGTGGAGAGCCACTCCAGGAAGAACTAAGAGCAAAGACCTATTTCTTCCCCTTCATCCTCAAGGCCATCCCCACAACCTTCTAAAGGGGGTTCCTCATTTATACTGTTCTTCCTCCAAACTATGTGCCACACTGGTCACAAAATGATTTCAAATGTGTGTGGCCTTGATTCCATAATAAACTCTTTAAGCAGCCTATGGGATTCTAATGTATAACCAGTGTTAAGTCATGCTAACCCATACTAAATAGCACATATAATGACATATAGTCATGTAGAGTCCGTGTATATGTAAATTATATGTGTATACTATAAGGTGATGCCCATTAAACAAGTAGTCAACAAACTTTAAAAATAAAGCTATCTCTTGTAACATAAGATGTTACATTGATCTTTCCAGGATGGATATAAAATAGCATGTGCTATGTTAGGAGAGGTGTCCAGTATTTTTGGAGAACTCAGTCTCAGACACTAAATAACAAATTCAAGAGAATCTTAAAATCATGATAACATAAAGAGAGGAGATGTTATACTGAATTTTTTCCCTGGAGGTGGATTTTCAGGGGTGACTGCTCTCTGCTCTGGCAGCTCATCAACTCCAGTCCTCTTGAATGACCTTCCTTACACTAGGGGTCCATTCAAGCTGTTCTGCCTTCACTCCCCAGGTGTCCTCCTCTTTGTCTCTAGGGCCTTGGGTGAAGTCATGCTTTTGTACCTATGCCCCACCCCCTGACCTCTGCCCAGGGACCTGTTTTATTTACTTTTATTTTCACAGTGCTGGGGATCAAAGTCACAGCTTAGGCTTTAGGCAAGTGCTCTTCCACTGAGCTTCATTTCAGCTATTTATTTACTGTAAATATTTAATCATCAGAGCTTTATATGGAGTTGGCTAGTTTAACTTCATTGACTTGGAAGACAAAGAGGAGTGGCACACATTTGCATGGTACATGGTCCATAGTGAGGGCATGTCAGTAGGCAAGAAGGCATCAATAGGATCTATAGTCGCAGGTTTTGTAAGCTACAGGCAAGCCACCCGACACAGTCAGCATCCCACGAATCAATTTCTTAGAGAAAAATACTGATGTAGGTTTCAAATGCATGGAAGATGGCTGGGGAGATGGCTTCATAGGTAAGAGCAAGCTATAAAATGCGAGGACCTGAGTTCAATCCCCAACACCCACATAAAACACCCATGCATGCCTGTAATACCAGAGCTAGAAGTGGGAGAAACAGGAGGGTCTCTTGGGCTTGCAGTCAGTCTAGCCAAACTGTCATGTGCAAGGTCAGTGTTTCAAAAGTATATGGAGAGTGACTAAGGATAATACCTGATGCCAGGAAGAGAGCCACTGTTAATGTC
>LOJH01033032.1:0-16391 GCA_001685095.1 Ellobius talpinus | reverse complement strand
CACAAAGGGAAGAAAAGCTAATAAGGTCAGCATTACCTTGATACCCAAATCAGATAAGAACACAACAAAAAAGAAAACTGTGGTGATAATTTGTTTGTGCTGTGACAAATAAAGCTTGCCTGAAGATCAGAGTGTGGAGCTTACCACACTAGTTAGCCACAGAGGCCAGGCAGTGGTGGCACACACCTTTAATGCCAGCACTCGGGAGATAGAGATAGGAATGATATGACTGGGTGGTGAGAGGAATATAAGGTGGGAGAAGACAGGAGCTGGGAGCATTTCAGTCTGAGGACTTGTAGAGGCAAGACACCCCATTCTGTCTGAGAATTTCATAGAGTAAGAACTAGTGGCTGGCTGCTCTGCTTCTCTGATCTTTCAGCTTTTACACCCTAATATCTGACTCTGGGTTTTTACTATTAAGACCAATTAGCATTTGTGCTACAGAAAACCATTAAACAAACTTATCAATGAACATAGACAAAAAATTTTCCCCAAAAGAATTCAATTTAGTTTCATTGCAAGGATGACTCAACATATGCAAATTAATATGTGAAATCTGCACAGAAATAGAGTTAAGCGCAGAAATCCCAAGATAATCTAAATAGATGCATAGAAGGCTTTTGACATAGCTCAACATTCTTTGATGATAAAATCACTGAAGAAACTAGGAATAAGTGGAACCTACGGGACATAATAAAGACTACATAGGACAAAACTATGCTGCTTATAGAGGAGCGGGCCGCATCCCACCGTCCAGCTAGCTTAACTACCTACATAAACACACAGAAATTGTATTAATTAAATTACTGCCTGGCCCATTATTTCTAGTCTCTTATTGGCTAACTCTCAYGTCTTGATTTAACCCATTTCTAATAATCTGTATGTCACCATGAGGTCGTGGCTTACCGGGAAAGATTCAGCATGTCTGACCTGGCAGCTCCATGGTGGCTCTCTCACTCTGCTCTCTTCCTCCCAGAATTCAGTTGTCTTCTCCGCTTACCTAAGCTCTTCCCTATCAAAAGACCAAGGCAGTTTCTTTATTCAACCAATAAAAACAACACAAATACAAAAGGACCTCCTACACCACTATGCTTAACATCATAATTAATAAGGAAAAGTTGAAAGCATTGCCTCTACAATTAGGATCGAAACAAATGTTCCCATTCTCTGCTCTTACTGAACATAACGCTTTGAGTCTAAACTACAGAAAGAGAAAAAAAGGGAAACAAGTAGGAAAAGAAGAAGTCAAATTATCTCTCTTGTGGGATGACATAAACCTCTCCTTAAAAGACTAGGACATCACCAGAAAATTCTTAGATCTAATGAACACTTTCAACAAAGTACCAGGTGCAAAAATCAAAACAAAAGTGCAAAAAGCACTACTTTTATACACTAATGATTAGCTTGCTTAATTAATTAACTCGCGTAATGTGTTTTCTGTTCAGCTACAATTTATTACGATTCTGTTTCCTCTCTTTTACAATTTTTCTTTTTGTCTAGAATCATTTGTCTATTTCCATTTTTATTCTGTACAGTTTGGCTACCTTTGCTATTTCCCACGTTCTGTGTCACAGCGGTCATACATACACCAGTATTCTTTCCTCAGATGTTTAGGCATTTGGCTAGTTTATTCATTTTTTCCCTCTGAGACTTTGCCCTTTGAGTCTCTGTCCTGCTCCATTCTAGAGTTCTAGTCTACTTCAAGTACTTTGCACAGCTCTTATGCTGGCCTTCGCCTTCACATTCATTGTCTGGTAGTCTTTCTTTTTGAAGCTAATTAACTTTGTTCTTTGACAATTTTATAAAAGTATATAATACATTTAGATTGTTCTCAGTTTCCTGCTCTCTCTTATATCCCCCTCCCAGACATCCCACCCCTTCCCTACCAATCTTTGTGTGTTAACTGCCATGTGTCCTAGATCTTTTCCTTCTCCTTTGGAGAACATCTTCTTAGATTCCCAACAAATGAAATGGGGTAAATTTTACTTTTCCCTCATCCTTAACTGACAGTTTACCTAGATATGGAATTCTAAGTTGAAAACAATCTCTCAAAAATAGAAAGACATTTTCCTTTGTGTTTTATCTCCCTTTGTAACACTGGAGAATCTAAATATAATTCTCATTCTTTTGTATATACCCTTTGCTCTTTGGAAAATTTTTGTCCTGGGCACTTGTAGATAGTTGTTATGATGTGTTCTTAAAGGGCCTTTCATAGAGTTCTCGTATACAGGATTTTTTCATCTGTGGAAGCATATCTTAATTAAAGAAATCTTGAATTACTTCCTTTTCACATTTATTTTGTGTGATATTTGAAAATATCAAATGCTGATATATCCTGAACTTTCATAGTCCCATCTTTACTATTTTTGTTTTTCAAAATAGGGTTTCTCTGTGTGTAGCTCTGGCTATTCTGGAACTCACTCTGTAGACCAGGCTGGTCTAGAACCCACAGAGATCTGCCTGCCTCTGCCTCCTGAGTGCTGGGATCAAAGGCATGTGCCACCACAGCCCAGCTTCATCTTTCCTAATTTAAATTTTTATTGTAGTTTTGAGAAATGTTCTTGGTTCATCTAAGTGCTTCACTGTATTTTGTGCATTAATTATTACATGCATTTCTATTTTCTAAGACTAATTTGTATTTTTAGAATATTTACTTTTTAAAGCACTTTGACTGATTTAACCTTATTTCTTTTTTATATTTTTGAAAATCTAAGCATTTGATGTTTATTTTTGTTCTGAGTATTTCCTCAATTCCTAGAAATTCTCAGTCTTTTGGGTGGTCTGAGTATGAATCGACTCAATTTTCAATTTTTGTTGGTCTTCCTGTAGCCAGCTCTGCTGGTCCACTGCCAAGCTCTCTTTTGTAGGTTAGTACCCACAGTTTTTGGCTCAAGGGTAAGCTGCTTGCTAATGGCTCTCACTTGCAGCCTTCTCTGGAAGCTGCTGATCTGATAAATCAATGGAATCACTTTTTGAATATGCAACTTTGAGGATTCAGTGACATTTTCAGTGACTTATTTTAATGATATGGTCTTTTTTTTACCAATCAATGGCCATTTCTTGTTGTATGAGCCCTAGTAGGTTGATTAAATGAATCTTGAGACTAAAGAGTATAGATAAGGGTGACCCAACCTACCATTACTCTATAGTTAAGAGATCTATGTGTCTGTAGATCCTTGTTCCCAGAAGGGAATGTGAATGTGATAAAAATTCAATTTAATTTCAAACTGTAGATAAGCATGGCTACCTGGGCTCATTACCATAGCTGCAGGCAAAGAAATAAAGGGCTGTGTTGGATGGGGTAATTGTGACCCTGTTTATCAATGAAGAGCTAAAGTTGCTGTTATATGATGGGAAGGAAGAATATTTTTGGCACTCAGATGATCCACTAGGATATCTCTTGTTTTTCCACGTCAAATGTCAAGTGTATGTATCTACAAGGAACATAATAAAGGCTTACTAATCTGGAACTTTGACTACTTAAGGATGAAGGCCAGTGTCATTTCATTAAATGAACTGTCTAGGAAATCAAAAATGCTAATAGGAAACCAATGAGTCATTTTTCCTCTCTCTAGAGCTCCTTCTTCTTCACTTCCATCCCTCTTTCTTTCCTTGCTTCTGCAATTACTCCATAAAAATATTCAGAGCAAGAAACCATGAGTAAAGAAGAACGTGCAATGTTTGTCTGAGTGTGGGATAACCCACACAGTGCCTGTTCTCTAGTCCCATCCACTTCCTTGAAAATTTCATTATTTTATTTTTTCAATCGACAAATAGAATTCCATTGTGTGTGTATGTATCACATTTTCAATATCAATTCATAAACTGAAGGACATTTAACCCTAAGGACATAGTAGGGCACAGGTATCATGAAAGGTAAACTGGGGAAAGCCAGGGAGGAGCTATAACACAAGAGGGAAAAAGGAAGGCAATACAGAGGGAGAGAGAGGAAGGAGTTATAAATGATACCAAGTATGTTTGTAAAAGCCATAAAGAATCAACATAAATATGTTGATTATTATGTATATTAAATGAAGTTATGCCACTAGTGATGATAATTCCCCAACGAGTCATAGTCTATCCAATAAAAATTCTATTAGCTTCCTTTAAAGTTGTTGGTCCTGGAAGCTCTAGAGAATTCCAAAACAATATAGGCTGTTGCCATAGTTGCTTCTCAGAATGTATAAGTAAGTCCCTGTTGATGAAGACACCACACACTTTGGACACAGGGCTTGGAGATATAGAGCTGGGACTGACTTGGAAGCTTCCTCTCTAAGAATTAGCTGTCATAGTGTGCTAGGTGCTATGCAAGCTGCCAAGGGAGAAAAGCAATCAATAGTCCTACACAGCTGTAAAGCTTGTGAATCACCATGGCCAGCATGGCAAGAGATCCACTAATATGCAATGCCATGTGGCACTTATATCTTGGGGGTCATCAATAGCCATCTAATTAGACTCCAGGCCTGCTCAATAGGAGGGAATTCATGCCAGGTACTGTGAACTCAACCAACTCCCCATGATTGGTTAGGCCATGGAACCCAGAGGAGAAACTGCTACTGACACGTTTCTAAACAGGTATTATTTCTGCTCTCATTCTAAATTCCTCTACCTGTATTCACAGATCAGGGCAGCTGCCTTTTACAGCAGAAAAAGACCATCACAGAAAGTCATAATTGTTCTAAACATAGAGAGAAACTGCATTTGGGTGTCCAGCTTTAAAACATACATCTACAAGATACCCCTATACCCAAGGCTCAGGAAATATTGTAGAAGAGGGGCTGGAAAAAATATAAGAGCCAGAGAACCAAGGTGTCTGTTGTGAGATACTGTTTTCTATGTAGGACAAAGAAGCTTGTAACATGAGGGCCTGCTTGTTGGGGTTTCTGTCCCACCTTGTCCCCCTGCCGTTTAGTCCCAGAGAAAATCACACAGAGAGTCTACATTAGGTTATAACCTGATTGGCCCATTAGCTCAGTCTTCTTATTAGCTCTTATAGTGTATATTAACCCATTATCCTTATCTGTGTTAGCCACATGACTCAGTACCTTTTTCAGTGGGGTAGGTCATATCCTGCTTCTTCCATGGTCTGGGCAGGACTGTGGGAAGAGCTTCCTTCTTCCCAGAATACTCCTATTTTCATTGCCCCACCTCTACTTCCTGTCTGGATTTCCCGCCCATACTTCCTGCCTGGCTACCAGCCAATCAGCCTTTATTTAAAATATAATTGACAGAATATAGATGATTGTCCTGCACCAGAAGCTGAACCCATTAAATAGCAACAATATGGTTTTCTAAACAAGACCTGCATAGTAAAATTAACCATTGACATGCCAACATGGGTGGGGGAAATTTTATAAGGTCACACCCATTAGATGAAGAGCAATAGGCAATTAATGACTGTCAGGAGAGGGAGAATTAGTCTTCCCGGGGAATAAGTCCCATAATTAGTTATCTAATACAAGGAGTCAGTCCTAGAAAAGAATCAATAATCTGAGAGGGGCCATGGGATGGTTGGAGGAAAGAAAAGAAAGAGGAAAGTGTTATAATTATATTTTAATTAAAATCTATTTAAAAATAAAACACATATACATACAAAAACACTCAGTGGACTCAGCAGGTTGTAATTATATATGTGTATATATGTATACATATAAGAGTGATACTTAAAAAACAATATAATAACAATGGAAGGAGTGCTTGGAGATACAGGAAGACGAACATTGTGGGGGGTCATGTTGTGGTAATAAGGGAAGAAAGATGATCAAAATATATTTATGGGTATGAAATGTCATAATGAAACCCATTAGTTTGTGCAATTAGTAAATGCCAATGAAAGTGGTAAAAGATATTACAAAAATGAGAATAGGGAGGAACCATCGAGAAGGGGCAGAAAGATGATGTGTATCTCAGAATTACACTTAACACCCAGATAGTAATTCAACCCACTAATTGTCTTGCAAAACTTCCTGGAAAACCTGACCAAGCACAGCCTTAGAGAAGCCTCCGTGCAGTAAATTTGTGAAAAAGGCAAGTGCACTGAACTGAACAAGGGTCAACTAGAGAAGATGCTGTTGCTACGAGTTGGGATTTCATATGCTGGGGTGTCTACCTGGCCTAGAGCTGCTGAAGATGCTGGCTCACATCTGCTCCTTTGTTTGAAAGATTATCGTAGGCTAAGGGCAGCCTCCTGGTTCAGAAGTACAAAGGAGATCTCAGTTCTTTCTGTGAGTCCCGAGCAGACCTGCAACCACTGGGTGATTTATTCAAGAATACAACATTTAATCCCTTTCCATCAAGAAGGGACATTTTGTTACATTTTGTCCTCCATGGGTCTTTGTAAGATCAGCTCTAGGAAAGGCTAAGATGCCTCAATCTGCCCAAAGAACTACACAGGCAACGAAGGAGTGCTGAGAATGGGAGAAATAGTCTTCCGCAGGGAAGAGCACACCAATTGGTTTCCCAATCCCAAATACTCAGCTCCGAAAAACATGTATACACAAGTTACATTATACAGACTGAGTAGGTTATATTTAGGAAAATACGTATATGCATATACTTTATGAGTGTGGTTTCTGATATTACTAAGTGATGCAGTCTCACAGCAAATTTCCCGATTGTCTGGCTCTTGGAATTTTTCTGCCTCCTCTTCTGCATTGTTCCTGAGGCTCAGAGTTTCAATCCTGAATATCACACAAAATCTCTTGTATTGAAGACGGAGTGCCTAATTACAAGGAGATCAGAGGTGTGACTATCAGCAGGTGATTGGATTGTGATGGCTCTGGCCCCACAGATTAATTAATCCATGTGTGGTTTTATACCTTGGGGGGTTATTTTGTGATGGAGGAACTTTAGAAGGTGGAATCTAGTTGTATGGCATAGGCTACAGGGGATGGGGCTTTGAAGACTGATTTTGTGCTTGCCCTGCCCCCGCTTCTCTCTATTCCTGCCCTCATCTTTCTCTGCTCTTCTAACACCATCAGGTGCGTAGCTCTACTTCACCATGCATTCTCCTTCTTTTCTAAGAGTAATGGAGCCATGCAGCTGTGGATTTACACTTCTGGAATTATAAGCCCAAGGAGATCTTTTTTTCCCCAGGTATTAAAATATTTTATTTGTATATTTAAAATTGTGCATCCCAATAATTAAAATCATTTGAACAAAAAATGGTACTCTCATTAAACTGCATTTTACATCCTGCAGGACACCTTGGACTATCTTGAATTTTACTCTATGTTTCACCACCTCCCACCCAGCTTTTTCCTTCACCAACATGCAAGTTCTTTTCCCTCCCTGCCAGCCAGACCTACAGATGGGTGGGAGAGGCAGGGGAGAGGCCTTCCTGGTCAGTAGTTCTGATTCTGATGTGAAAGGGGCAGCACAGTCATTTTAACTCTTTGAACCTTCTGACTCTTCGAACCTCACAAAGTTAAACAGCTAGAGGAAGTAAAATAAGAAGGCAAAGCTTGTGGAATGTACAGTGCAGATTGGCTGTACTCATCTCCTTACAATTCTCCAGCTTGCTTCTCCTGTTCAATTGTTTCTTTTGAAAGCAGAGAATTTTTCCCTTGCATTTCTATTTTCTTCAGTTTCGACTTACCAATTTCTCGATTTCAGGTATATCACATTTGTCAGACATGGTTGCCCAATGGAGCCGAGCAAGGCACAAGAACAAGGAGAGTCGATCTGCTCAGAAGCTGCCTCTGATTGTCCCAAGGAAATCTTTTATACTTTATTTTCTTAGGTATTTTCCTACAACAATGGAAAGTTGACCGATACACCTAGTAAATATTTCTGCTTTGGTCAATTTCCTACAGACACCAAAGATTTGCAAGTTAATTGTGGCATCCATGTCTTTAACCTTTTGTAGACAAATATTTTACCTTTAGTTTCCGAACACATTATTGTCACCAATAAATTGTTGTGGTATAGCTAGTTTGAGTACCACGTATGAACATGAAATTTAAGTGAAGTCACTCTTGGTATGTCTGGCTGGTTCCCAGCCATTAGGTTTCATTATATGGAGGCACACATTATTTATGTTCTTTCACCCACATCTGCAGAACTCCTTTCAGAATCAATGAGAACTACAGGCTGTTAGCACAGTTGAGAAGTCATGTAAGACTTTATTGTGTTCTTTGATATTTTTGCCAGAGGATAGAATTAATATTTAGGTGATATACAAACAGTGTTATGGAATTGACACAATAGCGTGTCACGGTTCCAAAGGACTTTAGTCACCTAGTTGAACGCATCTGACTCCCAATTTACCAGTGCATCAAGTAACTCAAGCTGCAAGACTATAATTGTTAGATTAAGAATAGTTAGTAGTAGAGTGCTTGGGACGATAGTTTAGGCACCAAAATACAAGCTGTAGTGTCTGAATTCAATCTCCAGAACTTGTGACAAAGGCTGGTTAGGATAGTGAATGTTTGTAATCCTAGTTCTGGGAAGGCAGGGACCGCTGGCTTCTTGGAGCTTGCTGGCCAGCCAGTCTAACTCAGCTGGTGAGTCCCAGGAGAGTGAGAGACATCTTTTCAAACTAAAGGAAGAAGCAAACAAGCAAAACTCATGAGGATTGTATCCAAAGAGAAATACTTGAGGTGATGTTCTGTTCTCCACATGCACACACACATGTGCATTTGTACACACATGTGTACCTACTCCCACACAAACACACCAGTATACATACTAAGAATTAGTGGTAAATGTAGGATTAGCGAATTCATCTCAGTGCAGGCATATTTCAAGCAATATATCTTCAGTATCTGGGCATTAATAAAAGGCATTCAGCCAATCAGATAAGAATGATTTATAGTGATTTCAATATTTTAAAATTTCAGTCAACTGATAACATAAGTTGGTGTTGTCATCAATTCTTGTTGAAAAAAATTAAGTGATCAAACTGTTAGTGTAGATAAATCTTCTCCAGTGCATGGAAGTTTGCATGAGAACATGAAGTAATTTTAACCTTTAATTGAAGAATAAATACTATTACTGGTCTAGTACCATGAGTATGGGCTTCTGAAGTTGAATGCACACAATGCAAGAGGTAGTTCTTTATGTTCACTGACCCAAGGATAGACATGCAGAAGGATATTTTAAGATCAAATTCCTTAGGTCAGTTTTAACGACATTTAATTTTTCTGACAAAAATTCAACATGCTATAAAATATGATAATTCGAAAGGCAGATGAATTACTCTCAACCATGGTGGTGGTCTTAGAGAATTTTACCCACTGCCTGTTATTCTTCTTAGAATTTTTATTTTAATATGTATTTTTCAGTTGGCATGCAAAATAACAGGTTTCTTCACTGCGTTTTTGTACATACTTGGTTTTATTAGACCCTCATTGCCACACAATCCTTCCCCTGTTCCAGTTCTCACCCTCTGGCTGATCTGCTTTTGGCCTCAGTGTCCCCTATCTGCTTCTCATCACATGTCTGTTACCTTATTCATGTCTTTTTAGTAAACAATTGACAGAGACATCTCCGTTATCATTCTCAGATTACCTTTTTAACTTTCATGTGTTTTGTTTTATTTTAAACATAATTCTTTATTGATTCTTTGGAAAAAATCACATAATGAACCCCAATCTCACTCATCTCCCAGCCCCTCCATGTCCTCCCCTTGCCCCTACAATATGCCCCCCAAATTAATTAAAAAGAAAGCAAAACAACTAAAAATAACCCACCTCACTCCTCCATCTTTTCAACACTTCTTTCTTCATCCCAGTGGCATTGAGAGCTGTGGTGTGTCATGCAGTATAACCCTTTTGTCCAATTAGCCCCATCTGCAAATTGTTCATTGAAATGAGTTTTGTTGGTCTGGTTTAAGGCCTCTGGTTTCTAGTACACCATCATCACCGGGTTGAACCCTCATTGAAACTCCTCTTGGATATCCCGTTGTTGCTGAGTCATAGAGATTCTGCAGTTATTGTTCTACAGGACCAGTCCCTTTACTCACTCTAGAAGGTCAAAGGTGGGGCAGATGTTAAGGTGGGTCAACCGAAGGTCCAGGATGTGGGTCTGGGTGGTGGTTGAGCTGGTCAGTCCAGGCCACTGGGACGACCCCCTCAGGTGAAGGCCAGAGCAAACAATTTGCGGCCCATGCCATTGAGCGCCAGCTCTCCTATGCCTATGGTGCAAGGTGGGGCCATCTCTCCTGAGAGCTGGGGTTAGTTTTCCCATGGGTAGGGAGGATGGCACCAGCTCTCCCGCTATAGTTTCTAGTGAGGGGCAGAACCAGCTATCCCAGGGCTAGTGAGAGACAGGGTTGGCTCAGCACTGTCTTTGGATCTCACCATGATATGTTGGTTCCTATGATTCCCTGTGGCAACATGAGTCATGGACATCAGCCCAGACCCTGCCTGCTGTTACACCCAGACATGGGCCATGGCAGCAGCCTGAGCCCAGCCCATGTGGCTGTGTGGGCCGCTTGGACTGGCTTGACCCCCATGGTACAAAGGCCCTTGGACATCAACAGGGCCACAGTTGGTTGCCCAGACCCCTCGCATCAGCATTGCCTTTGATGGTATCAGGAACCAAGAATATCAATACAGGCCTTGACTGCTGTAGGGCTATGAACCCAGACAAGGTCATCAGCAGCAGCCCTGGCCCAGATGACACAGTGGCTCCAGTGGCTACACAGCTTTGGACACCAACATGTCCACAAGATGCAGCCTAGACCCTGGGCATCCATGTGGCCTTTGGTGGCACTACAGGCCATGGACATCACAGACTCTGACTGTGATAGGACTGTGGAACCAGACCTGGTTCCCAGACAGCAGCTCAGGTTCAGATGTCATCAACGCCCCAGATGGCAGTGCAGGCTACTCAGATGGGCACGGTCCTGGTAGCAGGGTGCCCTTGGACACCAACATGGCCCCAGGTGACAGCCCAGACCCCTGGCATTGGCATTGCCTTTGATGTTCGCAGGAGCCACGGACATCAACACAGCTCAATTTTTAAAAACTGAAAATAGATTCTTCTTTCACACAATACTGCAGTTTCCCCTCCCTTCACTCCTCCAAACCCCTCCTACCTCCACTCTCCCCCAGATCCAGTTTCCCTGTTTCTCTTCAGAAAAGAGCATTGATATGGGATTCCCTCTGTATGCTGTGAATACCATTGGTTAATAAAGAAACTGCCTTGGCCTATTGATAGGGCAGGGTAGAGCTAGGTGGCAGAAAACTACACTGAATTCTGGGAGAAAGAAGACAGAGTCAGTGAGAAGCCATGTAGCCCTGCTGTAGACAGACACCAGAACTTTACCTGGTAAGCCACAGCCTCGTGGTGATACACGGATTAATAGAAATGGATTAAATTAAGATGTGTTAGCTAGTAAGAAGCTAGAGCTAATGGGCCAAGCAATGATTTAATTAATAAAGTTCTGTGTGCTTATTTTGGGACTGAGCATCTGGGAACTAACAAGTGGCCTCCCTACTACAGAGCATGCCTCCAAAAGACAACAACCAATCACAACAAAAGAAGATACAGTAAGACAGTTTTTCTCAGTCTTCCCAATGCTGTGATCCCTAATACAGTTCCTCATGTGGGGCTGTCCCCAAACCTAAAATTATTTTCATTGCTACTTCATAACTATAATTTTGCTGCTGTTGTGAATCAGTGTAAATATCTGATATGCAGTTGGTTTTAGGTGATTCTGTGAAAGGATCTTTCAACCCAAAGGGGTCACTCACAGGATGAGAACCTCTGCAATAAGACAAGGTAAAAACCATCATATTGAGGCTGGTCAAGGTAACCAAATAGAAGGAAAATAGTCCCGTCCCCAGTCAGATTGGCTATAGTTGAGAAATAAATGAACAGTCAACTATTCTTTAAGACTCCACCTATATATCCTCTGCTTGTCAAAATCAATCTCCTTTTAATACCAAGAGTAGATTTGACTGGAGAGTCATAAAAGTGCTAGGATTACTCTATCAAGAGAAGCACAGGTCAAGCTGGTGAAGAACACGTGTGTATCTGGGTTAAAATTAGCAAGGAATTGGGGCCACACAACTTTTTGCTGGGAACTGAGAAGCTTTACAGCTCCCAAGGGACTACAAAGTATTTTATTATACAAAAGAGCATTAGTCAGAGAAGCCAAAAGTCTTCACAGCAAGAGATTAAGGAACTGACCTAAAGGACTGAAAATGTGGCAGTAAATAGTAGAAGCAAGAATAAACTACACTACAAACTGAGTATTGATGGAAACATTTGAAGAAGGATTGCTTTTCATGTCTTCTTCTCCAAACTTGGGATCTAGTTCCACCTAAAGATGGAACACTGAGATAAAGCCAAATATGAGGGCTCAGGAAGAAGGGCTGTCACAGACTCTAAGCCTCTTGTGCCTCTTCATTCTGCACATTGGAGTTAGAATATGGATTCTCACTAAGCTGGATAGATGGAATGATTCACACATGCACAATATGCACACACATACACAAACACAATTCAGAGGGACTCTGGGCTAGGTCTGAGCCACGTACGTTTAGCAATGAATGGATTAGTTTAGTAAAGAGATTTGAACAAAGCAGCATGCTTTCCCAAGCCTAACTTACCAAAATTGTTACTAGTCAGAAAAAGTTACACACATTCCATTCCTCACATGAGGTTCCCAGATTTTCCCTTCATAGCTCTTGATCCATGTAGTTCTGTGTTCCCTGAGATCATCCCTGAACTTTCTGTTATCTAATCACTCCTGCAGGCTCGGTGATAGTTCTATAACTGTGAGGTCAGTGAGTGTGTAAGCAAAGAAAAGAATTAAACAGCTTTCCCTTTATAGGGGTGTGTGTGTGTGTGTGTGTGTGTTAAACAAAAATCTTAAGAAGAAAATGTGTCAGTAGATGTTTTCAAGCAAAAATTTTAAATTCAGGGAACAGTATAAGTTCACACAGAATGTGTTTGAGTTGTGGTATTATATAACTTAAGTTGTCATGCAACTAAACTGGAAACCTCATGAACATGTAGAAACACAGGAATCTTGATAAGAACTATTTTCTTCTAGCCTTATCACAACATTGTAGATGACTTGAAAAACCATTTCTCTGGTTCTCAATTTTGTTGCCTGAGCCGCTGAAGTTTTTAGACTAAGGTTGCATGTTCTTTTCCAGTTCTGCTCATGATTTATATTTTGTTTCTCACATATAGTTTTGACACATAATTGGTACCCATCCAACAAATACTGACTGATCCTGGCCCTCACAGAGCCATGTGGTTTTAAGGGAGAGAAGTGGTCCCGTGGGTTGGCAAGTGAGCAGAGAAGGATGTGGATGAATAAATCTACAAATTGAGCATCTCTCTGATGTTCATCATAAAGATGATCTGCTGGGCGTTGGGTATTTGATAGTATGCATAACTGCTTTCGACAAGCATAACTGCTAGTGATAAAAGTTATGTCAACATCAGAGAGAGGTGTAGAACAGCAGTACTCAACTTCTTAGGGAAGACTCAGAACTGAGACACAGAGAGAATAAGGCCACTAGAAAGGGCATCCAAGAAAACCTGAATAGAATCCAGTCTCCAGAAGGTTCTCAGCTGAGGTGTAAGAGATTCCAATGTAATTGGCAGAGAACGTATTTGTTCTCTACATGAGAAGAGCCAGAGAGAACAATGGAAGGGACATTTAACTAAAGAGGCAGGACACTTTGGGAAAGAGCAGAGGGTGGATGCAGTTCACAGGGACCTCTGCCTCCTCTTTAGATTTATTTGCCACTTCTTGTCTCAAAAAAGGTTGCTGCGTTTTCTCTCCTTTGTGACTTTATGTTACCCCCAAGATATGTGTCATTTAGATTCCAGTGCCTGGACAACACTGCAAACTTGTGTTTGCACCCTTAATTCAAAGATTCTTACATAGAGGCCCCTGAGAGATTCTGAGGACAGAGCCGCTTTGGGGGACTTGGGAAAGGACCAGTCCCTTTGATTTCCCAGGAAAGGCTACCACAACAAAGCGCTGAAGGTCAAAGCTCAGTTTTACACTGAACAAGAAATTGCAAATTTTGACTTTTTGGTGAGTTCACGGAGAGGTCACCAGGACCAGTTCCTACATGCACTGCCAGTAACAACAGATTTGTTCACAATGCAGGGGGAAAAAGGGAAAAGAAAGAAAGGGGAAAAAATCTGGAATATTGTTTCAAAGTCTCTATGGATGAATTTTAATACTTGATAAAATGATTGATCAACTGGCTGTAAAATTTGATCAGACAAGTCAAAGAACGGAGTGTGATTTAGAATGTAACCATAAACATAGCCTCAGGCACAACAAGGTAAGGCCCATGATTGCAGTATTGAGCAGACAGTCTTGTTTTCAGAGTAGACGCACAACTGTTTCAGGCTTTTTCCTGTGTCTGCTCTGTCTCTAGATGGTGTCCTTCTGCACTCTTGACTCCCTCTTTACTCTTCTCTGCTGCTATAGGTAATAGTCCGGGGAACCCAGGAAACCAGGTTCCAGCCTGAATAGACAGACTGTCTACAAAGCTCACAGCGCTGCTGAAAGCCCAGGTCATCGCTATTAAACACGAGAGCCTCTCTTGACCTGGCAGAACATCACAGATATCCGTGTTTGGAAAGGCAGCATTGTTCATGTACAACACACTGTCCAGAGCATCCTGCTCTCCAAAGCTTGTACCAGGCTCTCTGGGCCTTTTCCAACAACAGTCCTTGTAGGAAAGGGGGGAGCTTTGTCAGAGAGTCATGATTTCGATCAAGGAGGGTTGTTTTATATTTAAAGAACCTAGGGTCAGAGGTATAATGGAAACAAGGGGACTTTTAAGCCAGAGACAGTGCAAACTATAGTTTTATAGCAGTGGAGAATGTGTCCACGTAAAACTCAGCTGAAAATCCATGGTAGAGAAGGAAGAAAAAACAATGCAGAAAAGGAGATTGAAATCCCTTTACACCACTCAGTTACTATAACTTGAGGTGTGAGGCGGAAAAGCCTGCTTTTGATGCTGGTTTTCAGAATAGAGGTTTTACTGTTTTTAATGGAAGCATCTCCACTATATTGAAACTGTGAGTCCTCAGAGCACAGATCTCCTTTTGTATCCTTTAGGGACTGTAGACAGCTAGTCCTGGCTTTTGCTTTTTCACATGGTGGAGGTGTAATGCACAGATCTCAATAGTTGTACTTCAAGCGGGGGCCTGCTGCGCCCAGCGGCTGTCCTCTGGCTTTCTCAGCAAGCGTGTTCGATAACGCTACCCTGGAATGTTGCCAAGAGCTCCAGAGTGGCCTGCTGAGAAAGCCCTTCCGAGGGTCAGCCGGGAAGGAGTCATAAGAAAAAAAGGTTAATGACTCCCTTCGAGAGGCTTGCTGGCAGGGGTGTTCACCTCAAATGGAAATTTCAGAAGTTTCTGTACTGCTCACCAGAGCATTCCTGGAGTTGAGTAGTGGAAAGCTAGGCCAAGCATAATGTAGTGACTCCGCTGAACACAGCTCCGTCTCCAGGAACGCATCATCATCATCAAATAGCATTTATTAAAAGCCCACACTCATATGGTGCAGAACAAACCACATTAAACAAGCACAGTTGAGTCGCTAGCCCTCTGGAGGGCCACAATTTAAAACACTGAGAAAACAACCATTGCTTCTGTTAGGCTACATCTTCACAGCTCCAGAACACTGGGAAAGGAAATTAATAAGAGTATTGGTGCAACTATGTATCATTACACTAAAATATCAATCAATACAGACTTTGGACTTTCTCAGTGGGTGGTAGAGCATTATTTGCTGATGTATTACAAAAGCAAATTCTATTTCAAAAATGCTATAAAGTAATGTGTGCGTGCATGTGTGTGTGTGTGTGTGTGTGATAGACACAGAGATGGAAGAAACAATTTGGGATTTAAATAAGTTAATTAATTTTCCCATGAAAACAAGGCTACTAGCTCTTGGAGCCAGAATTTGATCCTAGGCTTACTGAAATCTAAAGATCATAGTGGGCCATATTGCCATTTCCCCTGGAAATAGCTATCCAAGGTATGGTGGCATGTGCTTTTAATCCCAGCATTCTGGAGGGAGAGGCAGATGGATCTCTAAGTTTGAGGTTAGCCTGGTCTACAGAGCAAGTTCCAGGACAGCCAGCACTACAAAGAGAAACCCTGTCTTGAAAAACCAAAATCAAAATCAAAACAACAAAAAATAACAGTGAGCTCTGGGTAGTTACTAGAACATTAATATTTATAATTTTATACACATCAATAGAATGACTTTATCTATGACCACAATAAAGTCCATAAACTTCCTAATATGATTCTTTACTTGAAACAGTATTCTTTTTTCTTTTTTTGTACTTTTTAATTCTATTTTTGAAATTTCTTTATCCATTCTTCCATTGAGGGGCACCTAGGTTGATTCCAGGTTCTGGCTATTACAAATAATGCTGCTATGAACATAG
>LOJH01033031.1:0-10760 GCA_001685095.1 Ellobius talpinus | reverse complement strand
TGTGTGTGTGTGTGTGTGTGTGTGTGTGTGTGTGTGTGTGTGTGTGTATGTCCTATTGGGTAGTTTGGGGGTAACTGTGAGTGAGAAAATGCTATCCTGTCAAAATGCTTTATCGTTAAACGTAAACCAATCCTTACTGAAGTCAGTCTCAGAACACTGCCAACTTTCAGCTTGGAGCTTAGATTATCTTTCAGAAAAGGAAGCTGGAAGTTGTGTTGACATAAAAGAAATGTCATTTGTGAAATCCCTGCATTAGCTGAGCTCTTCTGGGAAGTGACTTATACTCAGATTTCAGAGCCAAGTGTCTGTCTATTGTGCACATTTATGTCATGTCAGACAGTCCCTGAATAGTAAGTGACTCAGGATGCCTTCAAGTAATATTTTTAAAGGAATCACCACAGAATAAAGACACAATGAGCATAATGTTATCTTTGAGTCTGATAAAGACCAAGATAACAAATGAAGCCATCTACAGGTGCCTCAAAGAATAAGAACCAATACATAGGGTTGAATTTGTTACATTGAAGAAATTGTATGCTTAGAGATTCATGGCTTTGAACATTGCTTATATAGAGATTTTCAAGGAGTGAATCTCAGAAACAGATTATGAAGGTGGATACTAGAGGCCCAGGGGCTTGGAGAGATGGAGAAAGAAAAGATGTTGAACGAAGCATATAAAATTTTAGTTAAGTGGTCTAGGAAGTGGCTCAGCAGTTAAAGAGCTTGCCTTGCAAACAAGATAACTACAGTTCAGATGTGCAGAACCCATTCAAATGCCCCGCGCGTATGGCAGCTCACCTTTAATTCAAGCCTTAGAAGGTGGAGACAGGGAATCACTAGAGCAAGACTGTTATGAAACAGCCCCATGTGTATGGCTGCATTCTGCATTTTATGAGAAACCCTGCCTCAAAGAAAAAGGTGGAAGAATGTTTGAAGAATCCAAACACCAGTCTTGGCCTTCCACACTCAGGGACACACATGTGCCCATACACATTTGAGTATGCATACACATACTGATGCATAATACACAGGCATACATATGAAAGGAAGAAAAAAGGAAAAAAAAGGATGAAAATAAATGGGAAGAGAAAATTTTAAGTACTTTATTGCACAACGTGGTGACCGTAGTTCCTATTGCCATGATAATAATAGCAAGAAGGTATTGAAGGTGGTGGTGGCACACTCCTTTAAGCCCTCAGGAGGCAGAGGCGGGTGTATCTCTGTGAGTTCAAGGCCAGTCTGGTCTACAGAGCAAGTTCCAGGACAGGGTCTAAAGCAACACAGAGAAACCCAGTCTCGAAAAAACAAAAAGGAAGGTATTTTATATTTCCCAAATGTGCTGAAATCGGTCTGTTAACCTTCTTATTACAAAATAAACTGATAGATATGTTAATTAACTTGATGTACACATAGGTCAAAAGATTATACTCTATTCCATAAATACACATTTTATCTGCCATTTTAAAAACTGAATAATAAAAATGTAATATATTCTATTGATATTTTAGAATATTTCTCCAGGATTTTTGTCTTTATGCAAATTTATGTTTCGAAAGGAACAATAAGCTTGCAATTTGTTTTGTTAGCTTCCTCCCCACCTGTTTCCTTCCCTTACAACAGTAATTTTTCCACCCTGCCTACAGACTAAAATCCCTAAAGAGTTTGAAGAGTATGGAAGCCATAGGTGGGGAAAGGGTACATCTTGAAGAGCTTTGTTTGGACTGCCTTTTCCAGTTTTGATTGCATATTAGAATTCCCTTTGAGAGGCTTTACAAACTTTCTTCCCGAGGGCCAATTATACCAGAGTCCTCATGGGATAAGAGTCACAGAATTTTTTTTTTCAAAGTCCCCAGATGATCCCATTGAGAGGTTATGGTTAAGAATCTTTGCCTTAGCATTTGAACTACCGAGTAGGTTTCCTTATAAGTCTCCCA
This sequence comes from Ellobius talpinus, assembly GCA_001685095.1. Lineage (NCBI taxonomy): Eukaryota > Metazoa > Chordata > Mammalia > Rodentia > Cricetidae > Ellobius > Ellobius talpinus. The sequence continues at coordinate 8,826 of LOJH01033031.1, read as the reverse complement.
GGTGATTAAAACATTCATGTAGCCTATATCTAGGTCATAAAATTTGCTTGGTATCATTTAAGATATAGCTGTATGTGCCTAGGCATGTTGTCATGTGTTCTCCTTTTGTCCTAGAACAATTCATTGTTAGGTCCATTGTCCTAAAATAACAAGAACATTTAAGGGGTGGAATTAGCAAATGCATAGCAAGTGTCTGCCTGGCCTAGCATGCATATGGTATAATACTATAGTCAATAATTTTTAAGTTAAATTAACTGATGCTACTTCTTAGTTAAGCGCATTGATTCCAGATCCTGGATGGATACTAGACTGTTTGGGCCTTGTTCTAGATAGTTTTCTTGTTAACTGGCACACATTACAGTTATCTGAGAAGAGAAAACCTCAGATGAGAAAATGCTCCAGAAGCTTGTCCATAGGCACGTCTATGAGTGATTTTCTTGATTGATGGTTGATGTGGGGGTAGTGCCACCTCTGGCACTCTGGTACTGGACGGTGTAAGAGGACAGGATGAGCGAGCCATGAGGAATAAACCAGTAAGTAGCATTCTTCCAAGGCTTCTGCTGTAGTTCCTGCCATGAGTTCCTGCCCTTGACCTCCATCAGTGATGGAGTTTCACCTGAGCATTGTAAGCTGAAACAAACCTTTCCTCCCCATGTTGCTTTTGGTCCAGGTGTTTTATTACAGCAATAGAAACGCTAACCAAGGCGGTCCTATAATAGCCCCAAACCTCAGTCCACACACTCCTGACCCAAAAGGCCAGGACCTATGAAGAAGGGAAAAGAAAGTAATTGATGTTTGAATTCCTAAAAACTATTCCAATGTGCTATATAGGCACAATGGAGAACCACTGGTTTACAACAGGGTTTCTTAATTAGTAGTCCCCGAATGTGCACCAGTGGCAGCACCAAGTACCTAGAAGAATTGCTAATTTTCAGGCTCCTTCCAAGACATTCAGGATCATGAACTCAGGGGCGGCATCTGGTAATTTGTGTTCTGACAAGTTATTGCAGATGTGTCTAACCTGTGGCTTATGGGCCGTATGTGTCCCAGGATAGCTATGAGCATGGACAGCCCAAAACATTTGGAGAAGACAACATCATGTTATAAAGGTCAAAATATTGGCCCTCCCTGCAAAGGTTGCTCATGTTCCAGTTTGAAAGCCACTGGTTTAGCGTGTTGGCCACATTTTCTTTAAGCTTGCTCTATTCTTGTCAAGTATAAAGATACGAGTTCATCACACCCCTCATACGAAGTCAAACGATCATCTGTAATGCGTTCTGTATTTATATCTATCAGTTTCAATCCTGTTTTATCAACAAGCTTGAAACAGATATTCATTTACGTTCTTTTCTTTCTTTGAACTAGGAAAACTGGAGGTTAGGGAAGATCATTTCTAAAGTGAGCTCTTCTTATTCATGATACTTGGATATCTCAGTCTTCCTCTGTCTTCAAAAATGATAGTTGATGGAAAGGGTATGTAGCCCAACAGTACTACATGAGCCTGGTATGTTCAATGCTCTGGTTTCCATCATCATTGAATGGTGGCAGGAGATAAACAATGAAAATACACATGCCCAGAGTCACAGCCAAAACTCCAGTTGTGAGAAGCCATTTCTGGGAATTAGCCACCATTACCTATGAAAGCAGGAGAATGGCAGGCAAGAAGTAGGAGGCTGAGAGGCATAAGCAAGGGTGGGCGGTGCTGCAGCCAAGGAGACAATGATGAAGGCAGGGTGGAGACATCAAGGGAAATTAAGTTGTTCATAGGTCAGGATCAGGGTCAGCTTCACATCTGGCAAGGGCAGCTGCTGTTCTAGACACCCTCGGGCCCTTGTCTACTGATCCTTGAGCAAATCATTATTTTATGTTCTCAGAGAGAAGCTTGGCTTATCTAGGGCATCTTCTGGGAACAAGGCTGCGAAGATTTGTGGCAAATTCTTGGAAAATGGTGGTGAGATAGGCAGTGGTGTCAGGAGCAGAGCTTAAGTGCTGCTTTTGTCAAGTGAAGCATATAGAATACACATGCACACACACACACATACACACACACACACCTGGAAGTACTATATGGAGGGAGTGCTTCCCTTGGAAAAGGAATCTTGGACATATGCTACCAAATTCCTAGTTCCACCTTGCCATTAAAGAGGTTGTGGTTAGAGCCCTCTTCTTTCTCTATACTACATTCATAAACTGGTTACTGGTGAAATCCAGTGTTTCTCAAGTTGGTGTTTTGGAATGTCTGGGGTTCTAATACTATACTTTAAGGGGAGTTGCGTCCACAATAATAAATTATTAAATTTACCTCTGTTGATGAGTTTGAAATTAATTTAGGCACGACTTAGATAATCAAGATGGTAACCTTTACAGTTCACAGTTATCAGTATTGTAGTAGTTGCCTACACCATTTGAGGAGGCATCTATTGTTACCATTGTTTGAAAGATAAGTAAGATTTTTACAATAAAATCAACTCACCAGCTTTGAGTGAGTTAAAAGAAGAGGCACCATTAGTGACCTAAATCTTGCCACTGTGTTAGTGTCAGCTTCAATTGTCCCTAGGCAATGAGCCAAACCGAGATAGACTTAATAATGTAAATCATCAATTACGCCTGAATAAAGGCCAATTACATCCCAGTGTGCAGTATGAACAGATGTCACGGTAGTTCAAAGAGAGATGTGTGGTTGGAAATTTTAAAGACTCCTAAGAGAAAACAATTTCCTCAAACAGTTTTAAGTAAGCTGTGTATTCAATGGCTTTGATTGCTGGAGAAATCTGCTAATAGATGTTTGGAAAAGAAACAGGAACTGTGCCTATATGGGTTGAGTATTGCTTGGAATGAGTTGGTGCCATTGTGCTAATTGCATCTTTATCAGGGGATAAAAACTTGTAAGTCCAAATGACAGCAACAAAGTGCTGGCTTTACTCTTTACATCTCAGTACATAGCTAATGTGCATTACTTGTTACTTCTCCTTAATGGCTGCTGTATAGCCATTACATAAAATGCTTCTGAAGACACTGCTTTAATGTTAACCCATGCTGCTTGGTAAGGAAATGACCAGTTTACCTTGTGAAGCAAGCAACTGCTGTCACTAAATAACTGATGCTTAATCTTAATCATCAGCTTGGCTGGATTTAGAATCACCTAGAAGACAAAGTTCTGAGAGAGCTTGTGATTGTATTGGTGGAGAGATTAGCAGAAGACAGGAGATCCACTTTAAATATGAGCAGTACCATCTCTTTGCCTGGGCTCCTCAGCTGGGAAAGTGAGAAAGGAAGCAAAGCGTCAGCATTCATCTCTTTCTCTGGTACCCAACTGTGGGACCAGCAACCTCACATTCCGACATCCATGCCTTCCCTGGTTTTGACGGGCTGTACCCTCAAATTGTGGGCTGAAACAAACTCCTCTTCCCTTAAGCTGCTCTTGTCACATATTGTGCCCCAGCAGTAAGTAAAACAAGTCATTAATACAGTAAGTGACCTGTGTTGGAAACAGTCCCCCATTTGGAGCAACCTCTGAATGTTTATTTTTTTTCTTTTCAGAACAGCAATCTCCATCTGCTGGTTTCCTCATTAATAAGTAACAAACTTTGGCTTGTGGTCAGATTAATTCACTTAAGTAATTTGGCTTCAATCGTCTTTCCAAGTCTCATGAAGACAAGGAGATCTTAAAAAAAACAAAAACTGGCACCACTGAAGGCCAGTCATTACTGATCCTTCAAGTGGATATTTTGTTTCAGAAATAAAGAAAGCAAAAAAGCTCATTTATCAATTTCTCTTATTTTTGTTAGTATTTCTTGAGAAAATTAGTTCTTGTTTCTATCACTTCCAGCATTGGTTGGTCCACCAATTCAACAGGTTTCTGTCTTCAGAAAACTTATGATGTGAGGAAGCCAGGCAATGGCCAAAAGCACATAAGGGAAAGACATGAGTGGACAGAAGAAGAAAGAGGAGAGCAAGTGTAGAAGAGGGTTCTATCTTGAATAAAGGGGTGGGGAGGGCTCTCAGGAGTGACTTCTGAGTAAATATTTGAATAAAGTAGGGGAGAGAGCCAAGAAAAGAGATGGGAGAAGAACATCCTAGATAAAGCAACAAAAGTAGGAAAAATGTGGGACCTGGAAGTCTGCACGACCATCAGTTTGATCTATCCATCTACACACAAAAGAAGGCGTGCTTCCGTGGAAAACTATATATTGTTGAGAGCAGTGATTCTCAAGCAGGAGGAGGCAATTTTGTGCTCCGCCCCCTAGTGAGACCTGGTAATATCTGAAGAAATTTTGAGTTGTTTTGCAACTCCATAAGCATGCTATTGGGATCTCATGAGCAGAGGACAAAGACAGTGCTCCACAGCCTACAATATGTAGGGCAGGCTTTCCCACCACCGAGAATTATACAGCTCATCCTTTCAGCAGTGCTCAGGTCTGAAAGCCTGGTTTAAATCATACACCTAAGTTGATTATGATTCTATGAAGAGTCTCCATCTATCATAGCCTTTGAATGATTGGGCAGTTCTGTTAGTTGTAAATAAGTGATGTGCATTCTTAATAATACCAGTCTACAATCATGCAATGAAGTCTTTCCCTTGGAGGTTATGCTGACTTTCCTCTGTCACTGAACAAGAGACTTACTTTGTTATTCCAGTACCCTTGATCTTGAAATAGGTTTGTTCTTTTCACTTACCTTTGAACTGGTGACTGTATCTTGCTGCTTTCCTCACTGACAATGAGGTAACTAAAGTCCTTAATTGATGTTGATTTTACATTTGCATAAAGAGCCATGATGCTACTTAAAAAATTATCCTTAGGCTAGGGGCATTGCTCAATGGGTAACAGTGCTTGTGCTGAGAGTATGAGGACCTGAATTCTAATTTCCATAGTTCATGCAAAAAGTCTAGGTATGGTTGTACATGCCAATAACCCCAGCATTCAGGAGGGAGATAAGTGTATTTTGAAGACTGGCTGGCCCATCCACCTAGCCCAAACAGTGAGCTTCTGGTTCAGTGAGAAGCCCTGCTTCAAGGCAATGAGTCAGAGAATGACAAGTCACAGCATGTCTTTTTCTGGCATCTCCAAATACATGTGAATACACTGGGTGAGTGCACTTCTATATTCATGTGTGTGTAGCACACATACACACACGAGTAAATTTTAAAAATCTATCTTTTATCATAGTAAGGACAAAATCCCTAAATTATGTTTAAATCCTTGTTTTATCTAAGCAGATCAAAATATATACATTATTATATACCCAGAATTTACATATAAAAGAATACTTAGAGATACTCCCATTAACTCAGAGATACCTAAGTACACCTCAGTCCTTTGCCTAGCTGTATGATATTTAGTTTACCATATGTACCAGTATATATAAGCAGTCTTCTTATAATATATTTGCAGTGATATGCAGAGAAAGAATTTTCCATTCATTGCCAAGTTGTAACTAAAGCACTCAGGAGGAGGAAGCAGATGGAACAGAGTTTGAAATCAGCCTACTATCTATAGTAGGCCCTTGACTCAGAAAACAAAATCCATTTGCAGAAGATATTACTTGTAATAAAAGTTTTTCAGTGCACAGCTCCAAGTTTTTCACTATTATGCATAAAACAGCCTACTCTTGGTTCCCTGTGGAATCCTCAAATTGGCTCTTTCAATGAACTCTGAAAATACTATGATAGAATCAAATATGAAAGGTTGCAGGGAAAAACTTAACCAACATTACACTGCTATGGACCTTACCATTGCCTTTCTAGACCTTTCTTTATTCTGCTCTTTTCTACCTTCTTTAAATGTTAGCCCTGCCGGGCAGTGGTGACACATGCCTTTAATTCCAGCACTAAGGAGGCAGAGGCAGGCAGATCTCCTTAAGTTTGAGGCCAGCTTGGTCTAAAGAGTAAGTTCCAGGACAGCCTGGATTATACAGAGAAACCCTGTTTCAAAGAAGAAGAAAAGAAGAAGAAAGAAGAGGAAGAGGAAGAGGAAGAGGAAGAGGAAGAGGAAGAGGNAAGAAGAAGAAGAAGAAGAAGAAGAAGAAGAAGAAGAAGAAGAAGAAGTAAAAGTTAGCCCATGAGGAACTCTACTAAGAGTCTGGGTAAAGGAAAAGAATGAAATCAGGGACCTTCATACCCCGACTAAAATTCTTTCCTGGGACCTGGGTCTCCAATGAAGGTATATAATTTTTCATAAGTGGAATTTTTCTGCATGATTCCTTCTTCCATATTTTTATGTTCTTAGTCTCACCTCATTCCTACAGACCTACAAATGGCAAGAGCTACCCAGCACTGGGTCCTATGAAACAGAGATTTATAAATGATCTCTATGTAAGTAGACTTTTGTTTGAGTTTGGAACAACTGTTTACCTCTGCATGGTCCCTGCAACTACAAGCTCTAACTCCATTGTCAATTCTATATTTATTTTGAATGTAATTATCTTTCCAGACTTGCACCCCATCTTAAAACCAACTCAAGAATATGAACTGTCTTCAGACAGACTGTTGCAGTTCAAATAATGTCTAGAGAACCAAAGTGCAAGCTATTGACCTGGTCAATCAGTCATTTGCTCAGCAGGTGCTCACTGAGCCCTGATTTGCCACAAACCATTCCAGCTAGTAGTAGGAAGGAAGGACCCATAGTCTCTGCACTTTGGTGCTCATATACATCTGTGCATCCCACTTGTGCCCTCCAAGCTATGGGAAGTGATGAGTATACCAGGCGTTATATGCAAGGAATTGCTTTGGAAATGCAGGTCACCAGCTCTAGGGAAATACCTGGCCCCAATGATATTTCATCTTTAACTTGAATCAGTTAGGATCTTCTGATCATAAGTAACATAGATTCAACTGAAATTGGCTTAGTTTCAAGAAGAGCTTAAATTGCCATGAGCAAATGGAAAGTGCAATGATCAATTTGACTTGGGCTTCCTGCTGAGCCCAGGAACATCAGCTTTATTGCCAAAGAGCTGTTATTTCTACATCCCTTTGATTTGGTCTTTATGTTGACTCCATGCTCCAACTCCCACAGGGAGTCAGAACTATAGGCTTCAGGCCTGCATATTCCAGGTGAAAGATTAAACAGGAAAGGAGGAAGAATCTTCTCCACAATTCCCGTCAGCTTAACTTGATCATCAACTCAAGTCTGAGTACATGGGAGAAAATGGGAAGAAATCACTTACTGAGTACCTAATATTTTTCTTTCATTGTTCTAAGCATGCTTCCCATTTGATAGTGTTATTACTATGTACATTTTACTGAAGAAGAAAGTAAATGTATAAACACTATGCCCTGGAGCTAAGCAGCAAAAACAAAAACAGAGGTTTGACCTAGGTGGTCTTTCTTCAGTCCTGAAGAGAAATCATTATATTACAACATATATAATCATTATATATTCCGTGATATGTGTAGTATATTTCAGAGTCTTATACCTTCTGATGGTCCTAGAGAAACAACCATGCATCCCAGTGCTTGGAGTAGCAGAGTACTGTGTTCTTCCTGGTTAAAATCCCACTCCCATTCTCTGTTCTGAAGTGCAGACTGTGTGTCTAGGACAGAGGAAACTGCAAGAACTGTTTTTTTCCACCATAAACAGTCCTGTGTATGAAATGCTAAAAGGGCAGAGGGCAGAAAATCTGTTAGGAAAGCCAAGGAATATGGAGAGTAACAGGACAAAAGTCCAAACGCAGGAGTCGGAAACACCGAATAGAGCAGGGAGCATGAAATCTCTGGCACTCAGTGAATTAGGGACATCAGCCCACAAATGCCAAGTCTGAGGAGCTGATTCTGAGACTTCAGAGTTCTTCAGCAATGTGAAAAGGCAATGCTGCAAGAGAAACTCGGGCCATAACTGCTTAATTAAAAGAAGCCTGGGTTTGGCTTAATGGCTACAGGAAATGCTGAAGACAAATATTGAATTTCTAGATAGGAAGAATGAGTAATATAACAGCAAAGCTGGTAGGAAAACATTTTCTTAATTGGAAAAAGATGAGTTTTTTAATGCATTCAAGAGTTAGCTTCTAACAGCACCCCACACCCCTGCTTTTCCCCCAACAATATTCTGGATGTAGAGTGCAAAATAGCCCCATATTTTTGAAGAGATCAAGCATTAATATTCAGAGTTTCTGGTGGAAGAAGACTGCAGTGGTTCCTACTAACCTGAGATCCATTTTCTGTCCAGAGGAAGATGCTATTCTCCACCAAGCATCTCAAAAACCTTTCCTCTGGAAGTATGTGCAAACAGTCTTAGCCACTAGAGTCAAGAATGCTGGCACTCAGAGAATTCAAGTGCAACTGGGCAGCTACTCCAAGCATCAAGAGGCAAGTCTTCAGAACTTTTGGTGATTTGATCACAGAACAGATATCAGAAAGTTTTTGTCTGTTTTAAGTTCTATAAGAGGAGCAGAAGAAACGTGCTGTCTTGAAACCTATTGTAGAAGCTTCGGGGCAGCAGTCCCACTACTCACTTCACTGAGAGTCGTCCTGGGCTCTTGAAACTTGAAGGACTAGGCCCCAATCTAAGCCTGTTGAAACAGCATCTTTTAGAGCAAGCATCCAGACTTCGGTGTTCTGGATCCTGTACCAGAAGATCCATTGGAGGGGTCCCTGGCCAGCAAGGGGCCCTGATCCTATACCAGAAGATCCATCAGAAGGGTAAGTGTGTTCATGACCTGCCGGCAGAAGCCGCGGAAAGGGAGCACAAACATTCCTCAACCCCCTAACCTCTCTGTTCATTTTGTGTGGGCTTCGACTACTACCTCTTTCTTCCTATCCCATCCCAGCTTGCTCAGAGGCTCCCCTTCCCTTCTTTGGGGCCAGAAGATCCCCCAGCTCAGCCTGTTTTG
>LOJH01033030.1:0-15580 GCA_001685095.1 Ellobius talpinus | reverse complement strand
GAGAGAGAGAGAGAGAGAGAGAGAGAGAGAGAGAGAAAGAGAGAATCAATGTCTAGAGATCTAGAGATTCAGATCCACCCTCAGTTACAATGGTTACAGCAAGGTCCACTGTTTTTTTCTTCCAGGAATTTTCCTGTAAATGAATACCATTGAAAAGTGCTCACTGGATACATGTAAAGATATAATGCTCAGAACATTTAAGATTAGAGAACACACCAAAGCCCATTTCACACCAAAATAGAGAAAGTAGGTACAAAGTCAAAGCAAGTATTTTTTTAGAGATAAGATAAGGATGAAGAGCAATGACAAGACAGGAGGTAGCTCTTCTTCTGTCATGAGGGGAAACATAAAACAGAGGGACCTGGGCCTTGGCAATGAGTGTCACCAACACCATTAGGATCAGAAAGAGAAAAGAAGTGCTAAGCGGATCCCCGTGTCTCTAACTTCATGGTGCAGCATATTTGCAGTTCCGCCAATGGCTGAGTCCCTCAGAGTAGCCCACAGGGCTGTACTCCAGTCTGAAGAATTACATAGGCATACGCTGCACTAGGAGGCAAAGGACACGGTTCACAGTCTGAAGCCTGAGTTAAGGCAGAGGGTCCGGTCTGCTGCGGGCACCTTGTAAGTTCTCAGTATTATTAATCACTTTGGGGGGTCACTAGTGACATGCTTCCTGACTTAGGAGGTTGGAACAATGGGGCTAAAAATTAACTCACACACTCAGAGCCATCTATTTTTAAAATCCCCAATAAGCAGCACAGGAAGCTTTAGCACACTAGCCAGCAAAATCTGAGCTTTCAATCAACAATTTCTTTCACTGAAGGTGTGGAGCGTGGAGGAGATCCAGAAGCACAGATGGCATTTTACATCTGCACATGCAATTTCCTTTTTCTCCATTTTTATATAAACCTCTCTCTTTTCTAAAAAAGAATGATAGAATTTTCCAGTAGAATGCAGCACTGCTTATGGCTTCTGGGAACATTACTAACATTCATTTTAGCTACAATTTAGGGCTTTGAGTATAAGTAGAAAGATGAGAGAAAGATCTTATAAAGTCCCCTTTATTACATCCTCAATAATTTTAGGAGATCCAGTTCCTCCTAAGAGCTAAAACTTTTGAACAGCCCTAAGTTTGTTCAAGTTTTCTCTTCACAGATCTCAAGACTGGAATGACTCTAGAAGATTGTACTATTAGTAACAGGAGGCCAATAAAGGCAGTGGCTTACTCAAGGTCACTGAGCTGATTATGGCAGAGGAGGTAGGAAAGCCGACCAGCATCATGAGCCACATTTACAATGACATGGGTAGGAATAAAATATATAACTGAATCTGCAAGAATCATTTCCAGAAACACAGAAGGAAATGTAAAATAAGTCAGCTTCATTTGAGAACATAGCAATGTCTTACATTAAAAACTGTAAGGGTGTGGCAAAAAATCTGAATGCAGATTTTTGCTTAATAATCTTGTTTCATTCCAACAAAAGATAAATGAGACATTAAAACAGTATTGTATGGAATGGAATTCTGGAGAACCAAATACAGCAGTGGGGATATGGCTGGTAAATTTTGACTGAGAGAAAAAAAACAACAAAATTACAACATAAACTAGAAAAATATTTCTAAAGGAAAGGTTGACTTGCCTTTAGAAAGGCCCTCTATGGGAATAAGGGAGTCTGTTGACACACCATCTTACTGGCAGCTCTGAGCGCTCTGACAAACCTTTCTTCTGACCTCCAGAACCGAAAAACCTGCCTCCCAAATATCTCCACCAACTTTATGAAAACTGCTTTGTCTTTATGTTGTCTAATAACAAACTCATAATGAAAGCAAATTCAAGCCTCTTGGCCTTCAAATGCATCCTGTTTTGGAGGGCGTACCTGCATCCTATTTGGAGGGCATACCTACATCCTGAATCTTAAACATTATCCTTGAGAATCTCTGCTCATTCACCTCCATTCTTGATCCTGTTGACTCTTATCCCTCTACCCCATGGCTTCTGAAACCTTCTAGTTCCCTCTTGCTTTCACGGCCACTACCCCACTGAGGTTGCATCTGCTTCTGTCACAGACCCTCCAGTAGCAGCCTTACACCATTGCACACAAACGTCCTTAGCTTCCTCTTTTCTCTATTGTGTGAAGTTCATGTCACTCCTACTGCTTAAAATCCTCCATTGGCTTCTGATTACTTTAATAAATTCATACCATCAATTATCAATAGAAATTATTAAATAGCCTATGGGGAAATAGTGGCCCCGAGAAATATGAGGTCACAGACAAGATCCCACTTGGGGCAAGTCAATACCAATTGTCTAAACTTTTGTCAGTTTGCTCTCTTTACCTCTCAAAACCACTGAAATTTCCCACAAATATAAGAATGGCTCAAAGACTTGTGCTTGAACTCAGAAAATAAATGTGACACGAAGAACACCTTCTCCAGACATCAATCCCGGGTCCTGGAAAGTCTCTCATGTATTTGCAGGATTGCATGACTATGATGTCCCTAAATGACCAGTGTATGTTGTCCACAACTCTGAAACAGGACTGTGAACATTTGCTATTTAGTATAAGAGAAAGAAAGACCAGCAAAAGAACTGGCTGAGGAAATGTCCAAGAGATGTCACTCCTTCTCAGTTACACAGACAAGCAGAGTTCAGACAATTGCTGTGTTTTATATTATTTTCCAGATGATCTATCAATGCAATCCTCAAAATTCAGGGTGATACTAGCAAGTCACATGTAAGTTTGAGTAAGAGTGAGGGTCACTGCAATACAGCAGCAATTCATTTGATTAGGGGACATCTGAAAAATCATATCATTTTTCTTTCATTAAGAATTTCCTCAAATATGGAACAATGTCTAATATACTCTTTTCTTTAAAGCACCAATAACTCATAATATCTAGGATGAAACATAATCTATATTTGCAAGTTTTAGAGGCAAGATTTCCATTTCCTATTTCCCTTCTGGGATGTTCTTCTATCTCTATTGGGGGAGGGAGCTATAAGGGTGGTTTATGGGCACAGGATATGAATAAGAAACTCCGCTTTTCACAGGAAGAATGTTCAGAAGCATCATAAACACATATCAGTGACCACGGCTCAACTTGCTGCCAACACACTGCTATGGGTGTAAGAAGACAAGCCTAAGGTCTGTGATCCGGGAGACATCAAGTCTAGGTTAAACTGTATAAGACATACATAAGGTTTAGAAAGCCCTAAGGCAAAATAAAATACACAAGTCTCTTCAGAGGACCAGTTTAAGACAGAAAAATTAAGTAGTTGTTCTCAGGACGCTGTGATATAATGGAAAGAGAGACCTGACCCATTATAACAGGCCTGGCGATGGTAGCGCATGCCTGCCTTTAATCCCAGCACTCGGGAGGCAGCAGAAGGCAGATCTCTGTAAGTTCAAGGCCAGCCTGGTCTATAGGAGCTAGTTCCAGGACAGGCTCCAAAGATACAGGGAAACCCTGTCTCGAAAAACCAAAAAGAAAAAAGGAAAAAAAGATAATCACTAACACACAGAGATGTTCAAGACTTGTCAAAGAGAGCTCAAACACAAAACTGTCTCAGCTCAGGCAAGAATGGTTGCATAACTGTTCAGTTGTGTGGGGTATTTTTTTCTAAAGACTTCACACAATAGATAGAATTAAACGTGCCTCCTGATGAGAAACAGGGAGCTATAGCAGAGGAGACAAGAGGTGACCTGAATGACGGCCAACCTCAATCCCAGCATTTTTTTTAAAATGCCTCTTTCTCTCAAGAAAGATGATCAATCCATTTTTACATAAAGCGGCAGGTTATGTTTTAGGTTACAGACAATTTCTTCTTGGTTTAGACCTGAAATTGTATTTTTATTATTTTTTTTATCATACAGCATCTATCTAGGGGTGGAAAAAGAAGCTGCTGTGGGTTAATTCCCAACTTCTGTGGTGATTTGACTGTTCATAATTTAAAAGCAAAGCTACCGAAATATAGAACAAAACCATGGAAGTCACAGAGACATTTGGAGAAACTGAAACTGTTGTTAACCAAAATCTGAACTATGCAAATAATTCCCACTTGGGTCATTTTCTTGAGTCTTAACATCGGCACAAACCTGCTAGCATACAGGGACTGTGCTTCTCTTGGAGCGGAAAGTTCTTATTTTATTCCTTAGCATTCTTACGTATCAGCCTGAGTATGGGTATTTATTCGGTAGGCACCATCCTTCTCATCTCTTGGGTTAACATGGATGATAAAGTAACTTATCCCTAAAGCCAAACAAGAAGTCAGTATCTTGGTAACTTATCCCACAGTTGAAATTCTCTGGGCTTTATATCTACTTGAGTGTTTGACACCAGAACTTATCACCTTCCCTGCTGATAAGCCAACAGTTCTGACAATGTCCAAACGTTTCTCTCTCCTTCCTTCGGTCTGACAGACAAAAGTTATAAATTTTTGAGCACTTCAATTTGATGGCATCTCAAATAGAGATTGATGTGGCAATGGCAGTAATTATCGGAGAAACAACTATTGGCAGGGCATTTAAAAACTGCTTAATTCTCTGAGATTACTTTGGCTATGTACTCAAACAGCAGTGCAGGAATGGCAGGCAGAGAAAACACAGAGGGTCTCTTGGGTGTTTCGATCAGTAATGATATTACAATCATCTCTTTCACTGACTGATAATTTATTATCCTAGGAAGCACACATTTATCAACCCTGAACTAACAGCAAAGCTGCAAAGTGGGGATTGCTACATCCATTTAGTAAACAGCAACATTGTGGCTCTCAGAGTTTGGCGTGCCTAAGCTTACTCAGCTGTAAGTAGTTGAAGACTCTGGCTATGTTTCAAAGCCCATTGCTAATCCTTAACCTCATCACTCCCTTCTACCATGTTTCTATGTTCTCAAAGCCTATACACCTGCCTGTCGTTTCTCCTCCAGACACATCCTTTACTGTTATCTGCAAGAGTCTTGCACCCCCACCCCCAACCAGCCATGCTGTCCCATACTTCTATGCCCTGCCCGAATGCTCTTGCTACTTTTTGTCCTGTAACCCTCCAGACCTCAGTTTAGGCCTTGCCTCTGCTAAGCCCTTCCTGACCCCAGCCTAGAAGAACTGACCATATCTTCTTCCGGACCATGGGGACAAGCTGAGCTTCCCCACTGCTTCCACTCACAGGCATGAATCCCTCTGGGAGCCTGGGGGCTCCTGGTAAACAAGAACCGTGCTTAGTTTTCATGGGGTTTCTAAGACGTAGCCAGCTACTGACCCTTAGTTCATGATCGGGAAATAGAAATCCCTGGGCTGCCTTGACTAGCAATTTGAACTGGACACAAAGTGAAGCCTGTAAACCCATTGACCTGAACACTGTCACTGAGTCGACACCAGCTTTCTCAAATATACAGATTTTCTTTTAATGTTGTGCAGAGAGTTTTGAAACATTTAAAAACAAAGTAATTTTCATACCGCATTTTAGTTGAAAATTAGATTGACCACCTCTGCATTTGTCGTTCCCTTCCCCTTTTATATTTATTAATTAAACAACTGCTTGCTCCCTTGCAGTCCATCTGGGCTTTCTTCTCAATTATGTATTGAAGTCATGAGTGCTAGATTCATTGCCTCGGTGATTCCCATGGTGCGAACCGTGATTTTGCTGCAGCGCTGAGCAGAAGGAGAGCTAATGGGCGAGGCAGAAAACACTTCATCAATATCACTCGTGCCATAAGTTTAAAACCCTAAGCCCCCAAGCAGATTTTGTAAAGGCTGCGATCAAGGCCCCAGTCTTTAGGAATGCATTCACTGTACTATGAGGTCGAGGACTACTTTCTTGTCTATCAAATTCCCAAGTACGCCACGGGCTTCACAAAGTGATGTCAGTCCTACAGATACATCCTGTGGCTTACAGGAGAGGTCCCTGAAGATTGAGACAGGGAATGTGTGACTTCCAGGAAGACCTTTCCTTCCTGAAGAGAAGGAGTTAAAACAACTGATAATATGTCTGCTCCAAACCAGCAGAAGGTGGACAATTCTAGAATATCAGTGTCCAAAAGTGTCTAAATGTTAGATGGGACTGATGGGATACACCTATCGCAGGACGACGGGTCCAGAGGATAGGCTATAAAATTATGAGCCAAGAGAATGAGATTTTGGTGAGCAGGAACCATTAAGTACATTAACTGATGCTGAACCAGGAAGGCGTTTCTACTGCAACTGTGTGCTCTACCGTAAACCACCTGTGAGCTCTGACAATAAAGCAGATGTTTGCCTAAGGGTCAGGAAGGGCAAGCATGATCAAGGGACTACAAAAAGGCTTGTGTTATACTTAAAGACTTCTGCATTATTAAACTTCATGAACTCTGAATCCCCCTAAATACCATGGGTCTAATTCACTGTGGAGGGTGCCTTTCTTTCCTCAAAGCCATACTGTTTATATCCTAAAGTCATGCTTGAAGCTGTCTTTTCATTGGACATGTGAGGATGGAGCAATCAATACACAGGTGACAGGTTCAGCTTTGAACTGTTCTTCATGGGGCTACTGCCTAAGATCTGTAATCTCAGTGCCATTCAGAGTATGTTCCTGCTTATCGTCCTCCTCTTTTCTCAAATGGGAAGTTGCTATGCCAATGTGTCCCTTTCTTGTTATCTACTGAACACATTTTAACAGTATCCTTGGAATTTTAACATGTTATTTCTATGTGTGATGTTCTTCCTTAGTAATTTGTTTTTCATCTACAGATGCATACAGGTGTGCAGGGAATGGAATTCAGAGACGTATACACGCTAGGCAAGTGCTCTGCTACTAAGCCATAGTCCCAGCCATAAATTTACATCTTCAAATTGCCCTCCAGAAGGGGACAAGAATTGTTCAGCTACCACATAACAACAGCCACTCAGTCTCAAGGACCTAGTGATTTTATCCAGTGACTGAAGATTTCTCCTTACTATAGTCTCAATTAATGTCCCTTAATAATTAAAAAATTAAGAAATCCTTAAAATATAATCCCAGCACTTCTAAGGCTGAACAAGGAAGATGACAAGAGAGCAAGCATGGGACAAGCTTGTTCCAAACAATACATTGTTAAACAATCCATCCAAAATCTTAAGGCATTTGGAATGGTTCCCCATTATAAACCTCCTAGAGTCTCATATTTCCTTACAAAGGTGATTCTTATTTTACTGAAATGCAAATGGTTAAACCAAATATGAAAGCATAAGGGGAAACTATTTTTTAAATGAGGTAAAAATGAAATTCAGTTCTCTCTTAGAAATACAGAAGGCCATTGGTCAATTTAAGTTTAGAATTGGACCAGTTTCCAGGGTCAACAATGCCAGTTCAAGGAAGAGTTGCCTTTTCTGGTAGCCTTTCATAAGGCAAGCATGATGTCAGGGTCGACCGTCTCCATCGAAACAATCACAGAAGAGCAAGCACTAAAAGCAATTTCTTCCTTGACTCACTTAGTCTACGATTCCTATCTGTCTTACTCATTCTTGTTGCTGTGAAAAATATCACGACAAAACACAATATAGTAAAAGGGGAGTTCTTTTGGCTTACAATTCCACATTCCAGTCCTTAGAAATGAGGCAGTTCCAAGAACAAAGAGAGAAAACATGCGTGCTTAGCGCTCAGCTGAGTTCTGTACTCATACACACTTCAAAAGGCAAAATTAGGGAATAGTATTGCCCACTCAGGCTTGTTTTCCAAACCCCATCACACACACTCATACACACACATACACACACACACACACACACACACACACACACACACACCTGACCTAAATAATCTCTCACTGAGACTCTCTTCCCAGCTGGTTCTGGGTTGCATCTAGTTGATGGTGGGAACTAACCACCACAATTACTATTTTTAATTTTGTATTCAGGTTTTGCATGGTGATGGAATCTCAAACATAGCCGTCAATGTACCCTCATAGGTCTTCACACCTACTCTCTGGACATTAACTTCAAATGCTTGGCACATTTTTGTGTCTGGGATGGAAATTCACAAACATGGATGGACAAAGACGAGGAACAGTGGAAATAAATGCCAAAGACACCCCTAGGAAAGCCCCTAACCATTGCTAGCACACATCAGTCTGTATCTCATGGCATTATCAGAACATCATTAATGTCTCTTAAAACTGAGACCTAGGTAGAGACTCAGATACTGAAAGTCAGATTAGAGACTGTTAATAATTCTATTTCTTCATGTGAGACATCTTCAAGCGTGAGAAACTAAAGATCACTGTGACCCATCAGTCCAGTCTTGAGACTCTGACAACAGATATCTTTAGATTTTTGTACATATTTAAATGACAGAGTCAGTAAGATAAAACATGATACATTGTCAGTGTCCATAACAGACTGAGCTTCCCTCGGGGAGAAGCATGCATCCCATACATGATCTAACTAAAACTTGTTTTCTAAATCAAGGTTCAGGATTTCCTTCACGGATGATCTTGTATCATTCGGGTTACCAATTAAAGGGATAAATCGAAGAGTCACACAGCAAAGGAACTGATTAAAGATCTTTTACAACCACAATTCTTTGATTATTCTGATTATTTCATGCCGTCCATGGAAGTCACTGAATGCCAAGCCATGTTCAAGGGTGTGAAGACCTTTCCTATAGGGGGTACCCTGTTGTTGTAAAAATCATCACACAGCCTTGGTCTTCTAAACCCAAATGTATTTTTTTATTTTTAATAAAACTTATTTTTTCGATTTTTATTAATATGCACATGTGCACACAGCTACACACACACACACACACACACACACACACACACACACACATTCCCAAAGAGCCCAGACGAGGACATCAAACCCCCTCAAGTGTGAGTCGTCATTGGCTGTGAGACATCTGCTATGGGGCTGGCATCAGACTCCAGTCCTTTAGAAGAGCAACAAGCGCTTATAACCACCAAGTTACCTCTACAACAGCCATTTTTATTTTTAAATTTGTATTTGGTGCCTTCTTTGAAGCTCCAGTTGAAATCAAATAATTACACTGATTAATAAAACAAGATAGACCATTAAGTAACACCTCACTTTTTTTGTCATGCAGCTAATTTTTAAATTAGCTTTGATCGAAGCAGAATTGAAAGGGAATTATCTACTTACACATGTACACGTCAAACAACAGTGTGAGAAAAGAACAATCATTCAGCTCGTTCATCATCTCTCAGAAATGAAAGACATGCCACATTCTATGAAGTGGGGTAAAAGGAAATGCCCCCTTGAATGAGACAGCTTGTGATTATCGGGTTTGAGGGTGACAAGGGAGGCTGAAATTAGGTGAAGCAGCTTCATTATGACACTAATGACCACTAGAGACCATCCTCCTGCCCAGTAATGAACAGCCTCAAATCGAGGAGAAACAAAACACACTAAAACCTGGACATTGAATTCTGTGCAAATGTCAACAACAAAAACTGCGTAATAGCAGGGGTTATTTCATTAGGACTTTTTTTTAAAAAAAGTTCTATTTGTGACATGAAAAAGTAATTACATATCAGTTTACCTTTTGTACTACACAGTGTAGAAGTTCTATTCCTTTCCAACCATTCTGCTAAGAATTTCCAAAGCTCTATCAACACACAAGCCTGCACAAGCCCTGAGAAGCCTTTATTTTCTGTTGAGTTTACAATCTAGAAAGACAGATAAAATGAACATCAACAAAATGGCAGCAATGTATGAGTGATCCCAAAGTGGCCAGTTCATTCAAGTAGCATAGGTGTAATACCTCAGAGCAATGGCAGGTCTTACCCTCCAGCCCCATCACACCCTGACAACCTCCCAGGAGAAACAGTTTTCTCGCAGGTGATGGCCATGAGTTGGTTTCCTTCTTTTAAAATCCACAGAGCAGCCAATAGCAGATGGTACATGTGCACACGCACGTGTGTGTGTGTGTGTGTGTGTGTGTGTATGGAGGCATGGATGAAAGCATAGAGAAGGATTATTTCATACGTGTTATTTCATACCAATGTGTATATAAACAGATTCATAAGAAATTCATAGCAGAATCAACATTTTCTGAGTGATTTTTCATAGTGGACATTGGGCCTGTTCTTTGACCTCAAGTTCAGCATTTTTATGCAGATTGGTACATGTCTATAATATCACCCCAATTAGCTGCGGATACGTTCATTTAATCTCTGAATTAATTTCATAATATGTTTAATAAGAAACTCACTGCTAATCAGCACATAGTCATATCACTGGAACACCCATACTAGGTTTAGGAAGTGCTTTAATTTTGTATTAAAGAGAAGAGTAACTTCTTAAGAATTGGGATATTGCTGTTTTGTTTTGTTTTGTTTTGTCTTGTCTTGTGTTTCCCCAGCTGGCTCTAGAGAAACCTCTTGGGTTCAGGCAATCCTGCTGCCCGGTCTCACTACTTCTTGAGTAGCCGGGACTGTGGGTGCTCTATCATCATGTTTGAAGGGTCTCACATTATATTGGAGGATATTCAGCACAGAGAAATTCTGACTGGAAAACAGATAGCTACTGTGATCCAGGGAATGAGAGCTCCTGCGCAGGCTGGGATGTCAAAATCCTGCCAAACAGGACATGTGTTTGGACATGGGCATGCAGAAATGCAAAATCGGAGCTGGGGAGATGGCTCAGTAGGTAAAGTACCTGCCGGACAAGTTGGTTGAGCCAAGTTCAATAACCAGAACCTGCATAATGGTGGAATAAGAACCGACTTCAGAAAATTGTCCTTGGACCAACCCTTACCCTATACACATCATATATAAGATATACACAATAATAATAAATAAAAATTTAAACAAATCACAAAATTTTGTTTGATAAAAATGCTGAGACCTGAATAGTAAAGACCACCACAGATTACCAATCATAAATGCCATCAACCTGGGAGTCTCACACAGAATCTGCCTCTAAATCTACACTGCCCTGTCAGTCATACACATACAGAAATCTGTTTCAGTCTCTTCTGGATCAATACCACAGTTGTCTGTTGCTTGTTCTGTAGTTTCTAAAATAATTGGTGATTTCTAGGCTTTCAGGCATACAGCAATTTGACTCAAAACATCGACTGCTGCATCATGAGTGCACTGTTCTAACTCCCCTTCCTGCCCTAGAAGGGGGAAAAAAGTCAAGGAACAATGTTTTCAAACCAATTAGCCACTGCACCTCATGGCACAGCAGCACAAAGGAACAGATTTGGAAAGGCAGCTCCAAGATTAGCAAAGGCTTGGAACTGTAGTCTCAATTTGGGTCTCATCAGTTCACCTGGCAATGGTGCCAATTTCGTAGGCATTAGACTATGCAGAGAGATTTGCATGTAAATGAACCCTGTTTGGGGCATTTTGCTCAGCTTCAGTAACAGAGAAACATCACTATTCGCTGGCATTACAAAAATAAAACAGAGGTTAATACAGAAAGGTCTAGGGTAGGGCCCATTATCAGGAGGGCTAATTTGGCTGATGCGTCAAACTCATGGAGATCGTGAAGAATTCTAGAAAGCACGAAAGAGTTTTAAAAATGCAAGTAGAGAAAATTTTGGAGGACGAAAAAGAAATAACACCCTGAAGTTTATAAGAAGAAAATCACAAGAATGAATATTGCATTTTAATATTCATTTTAAGGTTTCATACTTCAAATATTTAATTCAAAATTTTCATAATTAAATAATATTAAATTAATTCTAAGATAAAGCCAATTTTACAACATTAATTATGAATTAAAAGTTTAAAAATAATTAAAATTTTAAAGAGGAATCCAAGCATTACAAGGCATTATGTGCTTCAACAATAGTGTAGATTGCTGATAATTCATTTCAACCACTATCTCTAACCCGAGTCTATATTATCTTGATTTTTTTCATAATTAGGTTTTCATATATTGCCTTAGTCTTAAAGTTTCCATAAAGCCCAGTAATACAGGAATTTGTTCATTTCTTCACAGTAAATACCTTCTTATTCATCTACTTCTTTCATTCAACTTTTTTTCACTAAGTTCACAGAATCATGCAGAACAATTTAAAACAGGAAAAACCCATAAGAATCATGGGTTTTGCATCTGTATAGGATGCACATGTACTCATGTAAAATACAAACAACTTTAAAAATCAATAAAGAAGTAGAAATACAATTCTTTTCATGCAATTCTCTTGTGTGTTAAAAACTGAGAATGTTGTAGTGGCTGGCGTGACTATCCTAATTTTCCTCTTTGGCTGGCTGCCATTGTGCCAGCGACGATGGAGCTGGGCTGTCTGTGCGGCTGCCTCTGCCACAGCCATTTGATGTCGTGAGAATAATAACTGCTGCAGAACAGAGGCAAGGAAAGAGAGTCTGTCGTGTTAAATGCAGACAGATGTGACAGGGTGCATCCCCAAGAGTGACGCCAACAAGCCAGAGAGAGAGAAATCAAGAGGCAGCAATGGGGACAGCCCCACACGGAGACAGCGCAGAGGAACCTGGGTGGGCTTTCCATGTGACTCTCGGCAAACTTCACAACTATCGTTTCCTTAGCCTTGCTGGTCCACGCTGCAGTAACCCAGCAACTCCGTTTCTGATTGTGTTATATAATTATAATTAGCAAAATAACACCAACTACAGGAGTTCAAAAACAACAGAGAAATAATACTACGCAATCTCAAGAAAGTTATGATCTAATGTGAACTAGAGCACATACAAATAAAGATGGAAGAGGACAGAATTATAGAAGTAGGTCTGCTGGATTGGGTGTGTAGTTCAGTTGGTAAAAGTGCTTGCCTTATAGACAGGACGCCCTAGGTTCCATCCCCAACACCACATACAACTGATACATGATTCTAGTACCAGTCAGAAACTGGACCTAGAGAATGGGAGTTCAAGGGCATTCTTGGCTATATGGTGATTTTGAGGTCAGCCTGGACTGCCTATGAGCATGTTCAAAACAACTGATAAAAAAAGAAATGCCTACCATGAAGTATAACTGAAAATAAATACCTTAATAATACAGAGGAAGATGACTGGGAACAAAAATAAAAGATGGATGAGTGGAGGGGAGGGAATGTGCTTCTTAGCTGAGCCCTGTATCTTCTCCTGGGTTAATCATGTGTCAAGAAGGCACAGGTCTATGCAGAATTTATAAGGACCAAACCTTGGCACCTTTCTATGTTTACAACAACAACAACAACAACCACAACTCCAAGAAGACATTAAGTAAACCTTCCTTGAAATGAATAAATGGCTGAATATTTCTGGTTTGCTTTGTAGATGCTAGCATTATTGATGAAGAGAACACACATAGCTAATTCCTATTCATCCCATGCTGCAAAACTGAAATGAAATAATATTTTTAAGATACAAAATATTTTCCCATGTGGCCATGTCACTTAAATATTTCAGTTAGGTTTTGTTTTTTATTTCAAAGATAAAGAGCCCATCAGTTCATAGGTCTCTTCCCATTACTTATACTCAATGAGAGCAGAACTCATATTCACAGAGCTACTAAATCTGGAAATTGTGTGTGCATGTGTGCTCTAAATATGTTTTGCTGTAAGGAGAACTATGACCTTTCAAATGGAATTCTTAATTTATTTTGCTGTCTCATGACTGCAGCATTTCACACACAAAGCCATTTGAATCATTATTGCTCCTAAAAACAGTGTTTTCCCTTCATGTTATCCTCAAATTCCAGACACTGGAAAACTCTATTACTCCCTCCTTGTAATCTCAAAATAGCAATTGAAACTTTAGGTAATAAGGTAGCAGTTAAAAAATATCAAAATTGAGTACTAAGAGCCAGATTATAACTAGGAATTATAAAACAATAACAAGATTTTTAAAGTTAGATCTACTTAAGGCTTAAAGACAGAGAACACAATTCAGACTCCTAATTAAGCACCCTTTGAAAATGTTTTTAAAATAATTTACTAATAGAATCAAGATAATTAAAATTAATGATTCAGCAGTCTGTTCTATGCATACCAATTAACTATTAGAATGCTTAAGTGTTCCAGAAGGAAGATGTCTCTTCAAATAAATCCCTTTCAAAATCAAACATATGATCTCTATTGAAGAGTCTATAAAAGTAAATATCTAGTCACTTCTCGGCAATATTGACTCACCAATAAATCCGGAAAACAACATTTGTCTCTAACAGAAAAGGTGGCCATTTCATTTGCCACCATTAAAGGATGAATGACACTGTTAGTAGAGGAAGCCAATCATAGCACAACATATGCATTGTAATCCTTAAACACATATGTATCATAATTGTCCATTCCACCCTAGCCATTGCTTTTCTTATTCTCTGCCCTCTGCCTGCCCCTGGTCTACACTTTCACTAGAAAACAGAAACTGCCTTCTTCCTATTTGCTCTTCATTTCCTGTCCTGATGACCCACAACACCTACCTAGAAAAGATTTCCTTGTGGAAAACAATCAAAATGGCACTGTTCAATATGAAACAACACAAACCACATTTTGATTGGAGAGAGAGAGAGAGAGAGAGAATGTGTGTGTGTATTGCTAAGAAAAAGGCACTAGGGAATACCTCGATTAGTAAAATGTCTGTCCTCTGAGCACAGATGAACCTATCTAATACACATTTTAAAAGTCAGGCATGGGAGAACTCTAAAAATCCTAGAGCTAGAGACTCAAAGATGGCAGATTCCTAGGGCTCCTTAGCCAACCAGCCTAGCCTTTTTGGTGATTCCCAGGTCAATGAGAGATGCTGTTTCAAAAATGAGATGTGTGGCACCTAAAAAGCAAAATATATAGTTGACCTCTGGCCTTTATTTACACAAGCAGTTATGTGCATACACACGAGTGCAAAGACACAAACAGTAGTGCTCAAATGTAATTAGGAGCAGAAGTCTGGAGTTACTAAAAACACAGTTGGTACAACATCTACTGATCTCCAACTCAACACAGAATTTTAACTTTGAAGTCCTCCCCAGTTCCCCTCAGCAATCTTAACATACATGAACATAGGAGTCTTTTGGAGATTTCAATCCCAGTCCTAAAGCTTCTCCAACATGAATACTGTCCCTTCTAGTCTGAAGGGACAAATATTAATTTCACAAGAAGCACAGAACAGTTTTATTAAAGCCATATCTGTCTCTTCACATGAACCCACGATAAATTCTGTTTTTCTTCTGAGGACCCTGAGTGTGAAACAATAACACAAAACTATGGGGTAACATAGGAGGCCCCAGTGCTTACACCACTGCAAATAAGAAGGCTGTGTGGAAGCGGTGGTAAATAATGTTGGACACATTATGTTCAGTTCTCTAATCTGTAAGGCTGAGCAAGATAGAGTATAAATAGGTGAAATGTAGCCATTAAGTAGTCAGGTAATCACTTCGGCAACTCGCCAGGAGAACAGTTTCAGGCTCATTATTTAATCTAAGTCTTAGTTTTTTAAACTGTAAAATGGGGATGATTACATTTGTTTTGAAATGCTAACAGCTTTGTAGGACTTAAAATAGATAACCTAAGATCAGCACAAAACATGATAATCTGGCACATACTAAATGTTCAATGAATCATGGTGAAGACTGTGTACAAGAGCCCTGGTAGGTGCCAAAGGGAACACTCCTTCATTGCTGGTGAGAATGCAAGCTGGTACAGCCCCTTTG
>LOJH01033029.1:2792-16870 GCA_001685095.1 Ellobius talpinus | reverse complement strand
AATACATATACATATAACAAAATTGACCTTAAAATCCATACCAATGTAAGTTATCGGGGTATAAGCTAACCGTGCGGGAGCCGGATGGGACAAAAGCAGGCCCGCTCCCCCCTTTCACTACATATAGGCAGCTATGTTTTAACTGAATTATATTGTTAACCTTAGGTTGTTATAATTTTATAACTCATGAAAACATGGAGTTATGGAAATACAAGATGTAATATACATACTTAAGTGTAATAAAATTGGTCTAAATCTGTTTTGCATATCACTGCATGTATTTGCTAACACTGTACTTATGTATTACAACTTGATATTATAAATTTCTGTGAAGAGAAGAGAAAGAGTGAGAAAATTGAATGTTTATCAAACAATTAGATTATTTCACAAGATATTAAAAACTGAAAATATAAGAACCTAGAATGTTGCTCCAGTCATTATCCTGTGATGGCTTTCATCCAGGTAGGCAATAAGTTAGCACTTAGGTGCTAAATAAATAGTATAATTCCCAATCTCATTTATTTTAAGGAAGAATAATACAATTAGCTTTCACATAGATTTAAAATTATTAGTGTTTATGTACTTAGTATTTGCCATTTAATTAAAAGCAAAGCAATAGAAATTAATGTGTAGGTTACTAGAATATGATATTCATTGTTTTCTTAGCTTTTATTTCCTAGTTAGATTTAGTATCTTCTCTGTGTGAATTCACAGACTATAATGGCTGGGTGATTGACTCAGATCTATGCGATCACTCTAAATGGCTATGTGAGCCATCAAGAAATAATAGATGAAATCTTACAATCTCAGTCTCAGGACATCTATAGTTTCATTTCCCAATTAGATGGAGACAGTGCCTGTTGCCCAGGACAGTGCCATAGGAAGCCTTTCATCCACCACACAAACTTTGATACTGGCTGAGATTATGGACAATACTGAAAGAATGTAATCAATATGCAGGCAGAACATACATTTAAAAAATATGATCTCAGTTGATGTGGCCACTCTCTAGAGAGATTTATAAAAGAGAACAAAGGGAATAGTTCTTAGCGTTCAAAAGCGTAGTTCACTTTCTCTAGGCTGACCCTGCCTGCTCTTGTTTTTGATTTTAATGCTTCTCAAAGGATGAGCATCCAAAAATGACAGAAAGACAGTGGATGTGATGATGACAACATGTGCAATCCTGGTCAGTACATGATTATACTCTGTGAGGGTCTACTGTGAGTACCATGCAGTTCTTTCTTTGCTATGGATAATGGTAGATATACAGGGGTAATAAGTATAAGGATAAATATACTATTTCTCCTTTCTGATATAGATAGATGGCAAAGGATTCTGTGCAAATGTTTTCCCACAGCGTTTCACAGATATCCTTGTTTCAAATATAGATTCATTGTTCTTAGGTTGCTTTGTTCACTTTGTCTTTTAGAAAAAAGGATGTATTTTAGGAAAAGGATGACAAAACATATTTTGGGGATCTTTATCAGGTTAATAAATGAAAAGAGATATACTCTTGCTTTTTATCTTGAATGGAGAGTCCTTGTTAATTGACCCATTTGCCATCCTTACATTTGTTTCAAAGTGCCTTTGCTCCATGTATTGGTGCTGATAAAGAAAAAATATGAAGCATGATTAGAAAAGATAGTGCATATATATAATGTTTATATACATGTAGTATGCATATAATGTTTATATATTTTATAATGCATATAAGTATATATCTTTATCTATCTATCTTTATAGATAGATAGATATAGATAGATAGATATAGATAGGTAGATAGATAGATAGATAGATAGATAGATAGATAGATAGATAGATAGTGTTTTTCGAACAAAAGCAATTGCAATTGAAAATCCTCCTGTTTTGAGACTGGGTCTTTCAATCTGGAGCCCAGGCTAGCTAAAACTTGTACCATATCCAAGACTTTCCCTGAATTTTTAACAGTTCTCCTGCTGTAGTCTACCAAAGTTTGAATTACAGATATAGTAATCATGCCTAGGTGAACAAGAATGTTTTTCAAAGTTCAAAGCTTGTATGCTTCTGTTTTAGGTTGACATTGAAAAAAAGTGTAGCTTTTATTATTTTTTAATTATCCATTGAATAACATGAAGGTAGGTTAGTTCAAATAAGAACATTTATTTTCAAATATAAAAATGGTAAGACACAACACTTAAACATTTCATAATCTTTTTGCTATAAGTAAAGTCACACATGTCAGAATAGAACAGTCGGTTTTGAAGCTTCTTCAGGCAATACTGATGTGGGATGTCCTGTATACATGCTACTTTTATTGGTTGATGAATAAAGCTGTTTCAGTCAATGACTTAGTAGAGTAAAGCCAGGTGGGAAATTTGAACATATATATATATATATACACACACACACACACACACATATATATATATATATATATNAGAGAGAGAGTAAACAGAGTCAAGCAGATGCCAGCCAGTCACTGAGGAAACAAGGTATATAGAAAATGAGGTAACACCACAGCAATTTGGCAATACATAGACTAATAGAAATCGTTTAATTTAAGATGTAAGAGCTAGCTAGAAAGATGCCTGAGCCATCGGCCAAACAGTGTTGTAGATAATATAGTTTCTGTGTGATTATCTAGGCCTGGGCAGTGAGGAAACAAAAGTGCAGTCTCTGTTTACAAATGCTATACTTCTGTGTTTTTCTTTGGGACTAAAGAGTTGTGGGACTGGGCAGGATTGCCACTTCTGTTTACAAATAGCATTCAAATGTTTGGCCAAAATTTCCATATAAAATCTGAGAAAGCTTTAAAAAAAGAATTCTAAACAGAGAAGAATAGAGTCAAGTGCAGCTTCTTAGTAACTTTTTTCTTTGGTAGGTTCTATTTGCTGGAGGTAAGCAGAGGTGTGGCTCCTTTAAGAGTGCTTTCCTGACTCATCATTAGTTGCAATAACCTTGCAGTTCTTTTAAAAGATTCTGCCACCAAACACTTAAAATTGTGCTTATGAGCATCTGGTGGCAGACTTCTTTGTGGTGGCATGGACCTAGAAACTCCACAGAGTTGTGGCAATAAACATGGCTCCTGCCTGTTTCATTGCCATGAAGATAGACTCTCAGAAAGCTAAGGAATGGGACAGAGCCAACTGTCAAAGCCACAGATTTAATCCTAGCCATATTGTTTAGCAGATTAAAGACTTATATGGTCAGAAAAAATATATATACATACATACATACACACACACAGTAAAGACAGATTCAAATTGAAAAAAGCATCTAGATGGTTTACAGCGTGTTTAAAAATATATGCAGGTTTGGAAGAGAAAAGAAGAAGGATAGAGAAAGTCTTTAAATAAAGAAATAGAGGAGCTAGGTGTGGTGGAACACACCTTTAACCCCAACACTTGGGAGGCAGAGGCAGGAGGATCTCTGTGAGTTCATGGACAGCCTGGTCTACAGATCCAGGACATCCAAAGATACACAGAGAAACCCTGTGTCAAATAACCAAAAATTAAAAAATAAAAGTAAAAGAAATAGAGTTAAAAAGGCAACTTAATGATGGAAAATACACAAAAAGCCTGGATTATTTATATTATTGTATCTTCTTTCATTTTTTTGACTGTGAATGAGCTAACTCCAGAGAGACATTTCATTGTATGTACTACTAAACCAGTATATATATTTTAAAGGTGTCTTGACTTCAAAATTTAAGTCTAAGGACATGTTACTTTGTAAAAGAGGTTCTGCTTTTGTTTCCTCAGAGGATAGAAAGCTGTGGATCCCTTACTGACTAATATGGTATGATGAAACAAGACCCCCTGAAGCGATGGCCCAGGTGGTCCAACATCCATGAAAACTTCAGAACTGCTGGCGAGACAGATCAACCACACAGGACTTCTCATGAAAGACCTGATTAACAGCACCCTCAATCAGCAGGAAGTAGTCTAAAACCTATGCCCAAATTCCCAAATCTTGTTTATAAATGTTGGTTTTGATTTAAAGGATGTTGATTATAAATGATTAATGGTCATAGTCAAGGTCTTTCTTAAGAAAAAAAAGGGGAGATATCATATACAAATGAATTCTACATTGATATATACTTTGGTTTATTGATACAAACCTAAAGCCAATTTTGTTATATGTATATTTCTCCTCTTGTTTAAGGTATTATATTTATTCAGCTCATTTAAAAATGTAATGTATAATTAAATTATGGATTAATAAGTAGTAATCTTTAATATTCAAATTGTAGACATGTTAGTTAGGTTTTCTAGGCATACAGAGATATATTTCAGATGGACAGGTATTCTTCAAACCTTTCAAAGACCTACAGAATATGGCATTTAAAATGTTTTAAGAATTTAGACTTTTCTCAACAGTGAAGCATGTCTGCTTCTGGCAGTACCAATTATGTCAGAGAGGTTGATGGATATTGTAGAAACTCTTTATGCAATTTGCCTTCAATTTGACAAGGCTAGCCATTTGGGCAAGAAACTGTTTTTGCCTGGACTGTTTGAAGTTATGCTATATGAACTGAATATGTAGGACCCACAGAAAAGTGACTGCTGAACTTTCCAAAACATGGGATGTTCCTTCAGGGTTCCTGCTTCACAGAAGAAACTGCCAGGCATTCTGCAGGACAAAGAAGAAAGCAACTGATCAGCTTTGCCAGTACAAACCAGAATAGATCTTCAAATTTCCTGCTTCACTGAAAAGTCTGGAAGATATAATGGGACTATAGGCTACAAAAAGAACTTTATGTTACAAAAGAACTTTGGGTGAATGTCCAGGCAATGAGATGTCGCTATCATTTCTAGAATTTTGGAAGTTGCTTACAATGTATTTCCTGTTTACTTAGGTAGTAATATATAATTCTGGGACCTTTGATGGAGTTGAAAACTAGGTAGTTATAATCTTCACTTGTAATGATAAAAGATAAATTAGATATGAGAATTTAGGCTCACAAAGATAGAATAGATGATAGAGTATTTTCCTCGTTTTGTCAAAATAAATGGACTAAATATTATAATTATTGCTTGATAGCTGTTTTATATAAATAGTTTTACTATGTTAAAGTTAAAACCTTTCTTTTTAGTTAGATAGAAAAGGGGAGATGATGTGGGATGTCCTTCTGTATATGTGTGCTCCTATTAGTTGATGAATAAAGCTGTTTTGGTCAATGGCTTAGCAGAGTGAAGCCAGGCAGGAAATTGGAAGAGATATATAGAGAGTAGGCAGAGTCAAAGAGATAACAGCCAGCCACTGAGGAAACAAGACATACAGAAAATGAGGTAATGCCTCGACCATGTAGTAATACATAGGCTAATAGAAAGGAGTTAATTTAAGATATAAGTGTTAGCTAGAAATACGACTGAGCCATCGGCCAAACAGTGTTGTAATTAATAGTTTCTGTGTGATTTTGGTTTGGACAGTCGGGAAACTAAAGTGAAGTCTCTGTTTATAAATGTTGCCTCTGAGTTTCTTTGGGACTGAGCATTTGCGGTTCCAGACAGGACAGAAACTTCTGTCCACACAATACAAATAGATGTTAGTGTGGAAAGCAACAAGAAACTCTCACACATTCAGAAAGTTTGCTAGTAACCAAGGAGGTGTTATTCTGCTTTGGCAGGCACACTCTGTGGACTCCATTTTAGTCATTTGAATAAGGTTTCTGTTAACTTTACATGCATATTCACAATCAGCAGCATGTCCATGTTAAATGTTTGTGCAGGAAAATCTCCTAAGTAAAGAAAAATCTATGGCTTAAGGACATTACAGGTTACCTAGAAGATCATTTCAGACTCAAAAGGATTTCTCCACAAACTCTGGGATTATCTAAAGCCATATTGGAGGTTAGAAGAATTTACTCCATGGTATTGTTCCAGGGAGTACAGTATTAATAACAAGGCAGTATCTTTTTCATGCTTCTCTCATAGCCTAAAATCACAAATTCAAGATGAGAGAAACAAAAAGGGAATTTTTAACAAGCAGTGTTATTAGGAGCATTTGTTTTGTTATTTGTGCTTCTCAAGAGAAAAGATGTACAATGGTTAGGGCTATCCTTTGTTGTAACCCTAATGTAACCTTCCCATGCCTTAGCTCTCTATGTTTATAACTGGATAATAACACCAATTTAATAGTGTCAGTTTGAGAATGAATATATTTCTACTTATAAAGAATGTATATCTTGTGTATGGTGGTGGGACATGCTTGTAACCTCAGAACTCTGGAATCTGAGGCAGAGGGAATGATGAGTTTGAGTGTAGCCTGTATTAAATGGTGAGTATCAGGATACCCAGGGCCACAGAACTAAACCTTGTCTAAAAATACCAAAAACAACAATAGCAGCTACAGAAATCTTAAAATTGTGCATAGACTATGCAAATATTACTTAAGTAAAACAACTAAATGATCATTTGAAATTTATATGCAAATACTAAAATGCACATTATACTTTGTATTACTTTCCTTTATATTATAGATAATGAGCTCATAAGTGCAAATTGTTTTCCTTAAAACAACATAAAATAGATACTATGATAATAAATGAAATGAATTATTAAGATAATAAATGAATATTCATATTTCCTCATAAATATCAATCTCTGCAATGCATTTACTAAACAAAGGAAGATCCAAATTCACCATGAAAATGGTACAAATACAGATACAGAAGTACAATTATATTCGTGAAACACTTGAAATACAGTGTAATTCTGAGTTTTATTTGCTTTCACGGTATATCAGGGCTTATTGGTAGGCAGAAGTGAAAAATATATATGATGTTTTGTAGAGAGCCAATGCTGAGAGGATATTTGTGCAGACTGGAATAATGAGGAGCAAATGGTGGACTGTCTAAGAAAAATGAGTTTGTGAGATATGTGGAGAATAGTCTAGCATTGGGACATCTGAAGCAGTATAGGTGGCAGCAAGAGACAGGAATTCCTTTGTCTCCAAACGCATCCAAACAAAAGGCTTCATTAGATAATACTGTGAAGAAGGATTCAGATTTTGGATAGAGTATCAGAGAAGATGATTTTAAAATAATTTAATTCATGAATGGATGTGACATACATTTTTATAATGTATATAGGAAAGTTTTTTAGAATTCTTTTTTATTATTAAAATACTTGATTGACAAAGATTGAATGTATTCAAAGTAGAAAATGTGATAATTTGATTAGTTTCTAAACTGTGTCCTGGTTACCATAATCAAATTGATTCTCACAGCCTCCACATTCCTGCTGCATGTAGAGTTTTTCAGAGTTTTTCCATCCTCCAACTGAAGTACTTCCTTCCCCAAACCCAGTCACCACAGTTCAACTCAGAACTAAGTTGTTAGATTTAAAAACCCTTCTCAAATCAGGATTCCACAAAATACATTAAGGTCAAAGTGAAATCATTAAAGCAAAACAATGGAGGATTAATTTTCACCCAGTTGCTAAAAACAATGTCCCATGGACACAAATATTTGTATATATAGAACCTAGGCATACACACAAATGTGTGGCTAGATATACAGAATGGGTTATGCATATAAAGTATATTATTAGTGAATGTAATGTTATGTTTAGGCAGAAGATACTTTAGTAATTAACACACGCATTTTTTGTTATATTTCCATTCTGTAAAGAAAAATTTGAATTCTTACATGAATTACATCTTCAAGCAAAGAAGACCACAATTAATTGACAAACCATTTAATAAAGAGAGTGTCTTAAATTTCAAGATATATTTCATCTGTTATGAGTCATGTAGGCTTGGAATTTAAAGTAAAAAGTCAGAAGGCTTAAAGCATCATGTGGAAAGTATGTCAGATACTGAAAGTTTTGTCTTTGTTTCAGGGTCCCACAGTCTGTATTATTGTGCTCTGTGTACTGACCCCAGATGGCCCTGGAAAGTAGATGGGGTATAATATTCTAGAGTTTGGCAAGTGGTACATACTGAGTGTTTTTGGTTATTAGTGATGAACTCTAAGTACTGGGTAATAACTGGGTATGCAATTTCTGTGAGGAATCCAATAAAGGAAGACTACATATCTCTGTGGTTCTATGTAGACGTCATCCAAAAACAAAGGAAAATATGTGTTCTAATCAGATTGTAATACACTCACAACCCCCCCACATATTAGACCAATACACAAATAAGTGTTAATAAATTCCTTAATTTGAGAACAGGAGAATTCTGGGAAGAGGAAGTCCATAGTCCTGACCCAGCCAAAGAAGAAGCAGGATGTGACTACCTCACTGAATAAGGTACCGAGCCATGTGGCTAGCATAGATAAGAATAATGGGCTAATATAAGTTAAAAGAGTTAATAAAAAGCATGAGCTAATGGGCCAATCAGTTTATAACTAATGTAGACCTCTGTGTGATTTCTTTGGGACTTAACAACTGCGGGAACCAGACAGGACAGAAACCCTGACAACAAATGGCGCCCACATGGACAACTGCACCCACATAAAGCCTAAGAGAGCTTGGGAAGTTATTTTAGACAGAAAACAATAAAGTTAAGCATGACTTATTGATAGCAGCATTTTCTCAGATGGGCTCTACTTGCTANCCTGACAACAAATGGCGCCCACATGGACAACTGCACCCACATAAAGCCTAAGAGAGCTTGGGAAGTTATTTTAGACAGAAAACAATAAAGTTAAGCATGACTTATTGATAGCAGCATTTTCTCAGATGGGCTCTACTTGCTAGAGGCAAGTGATCTCATTTAAGAGAGGCTTCCTGACTCAGCATTAGCTGCAAAAACTTGCAGCTCTTTTAAGAGGTCCTGCCACGAAACACTTAAATGGTATTGATGAAAAGCTGAGCACATGCGTTTTGGTTTTCAGCCTTAGCAGGGAAAAAGCTGTGCCATTTTAAAATGCTGGCTTTCTGGGCCGTCCTGCTACCATAAACTCTGACACTGTTTCTCTTCATCTACATTTTGCCTTGTGCTTTTTACCTTTCTTTCATTCTGTATGCTCTACTCCATGTCTGGCTGGCTGGTCGGTCCTGTGCATCTTTTTCTCTCTCTCATTCTTTTCTCTCCTCCTTGAATATAAATTCCTCCTCTTACTTTTTCTCTCTGCCTGCATGCCCCGCCTATTCCTCTACTGTCTAGCTATTGGCTGTTCAGATTTTTATTAAGTCAATTAGGTGCCTTAGGCAGGCAAGGTAAAATAAATGTAACACATCTTTATATAGTTAGAGTAATATTCCGCAACATAAACAAATGTAGTGCATCTCTGTAAAATTAAAGTAATATTCCACAACTGAGATCTCCCTGCCTCTGCCTCCCAAGTATGGGGATTAAACGCATGCACTGCACCTCCACTGCCTGCCTGACTCTGTGTCTGCTTCTTGATAGGAAGAATTGGAGGCATGTACAGCCTGTTTTTGTCCTAACATTAGACTTGGGGGGTATTAATATTTGGTTAACTATCACAGTACAAGGGATTATATACTTATTTAAATAGCATGCAGCACTTAGCAATACTTTACAAAGCGCCATGCTTTCTTTTAAAACATTACTAATAATAATCCACCAACCTAAATTTTAGAACTGAATAGATGACATAGACTCTTAAGAATCATTGAATTTTAATAAGAACTACAGAACTTCCCAAGAGGATGATAATTACAAGCTATAATTTGTTTCATGAAATTGTCCCCCAAAGTTTTAATGAAAAAATTAAAAGTTATAAGTTACAGCAGGGTGGTTGATTTGCAACGTCTGATGATCAATAACCAGTTTTTGGTCTTTGTAACATGGAATAGTAAACACTCTGGATTAATACTATCAATTGGATTTCAACTAGGTTTTGTTTTTGGTTTTTCGTTACATAGTTTCTCTGTGAAATAGTGCTGGTTGTCTCGGAACTAATTCTGTATCCAGGCTGACCTCAAACTCACAAAGATCCACTTCCCTCTGCCTTCCAAGTGCTGGAAGTAAAGGCATACACCACCACCACCAGGCTGATTTCAACTAGTTTAATGAGATGTGTCTGATATCTACTTGTTTTCTGATTTAGTAAAAAACAATAAAACTTCACCAACAAAATTAATCTAAATTTAGAACAAGTGATTGAATTTAAACAGAAAGAAAATCCACTATTCCCAAATTAGTCTGAAAATAATGTGGGAAAGAAATTCAAATGAAAAAGCTGATTGTTCACTTAATGACACCAGTGTCTTATTCTGTTTAAAGGATGCTTCAAACTCTAGAGTCTATTTTCACAATCTAAATGACTTCATGAAATTCTCACAATCTTAAATTTTCTTGTGGGAAAAAAGTCTCACTCAAGATG
Source organism: Ellobius talpinus (assembly GCA_001685095.1). Classification (NCBI taxonomy): domain Eukaryota; kingdom Metazoa; phylum Chordata; class Mammalia; order Rodentia; family Cricetidae; genus Ellobius; species Ellobius talpinus. The sequence goes on along the minus strand of LOJH01033029.1, from coordinate 6,591 downwards.
ATACTTTTTAAAATGATTTATACTTTCAATAATTTTTATATAAATAAATATATACATGCTAATAAATATTTACATATAAATGACAGAAAATTAGAACAAGAGTATTAGCACACTGATAATGGCAGTGATTTGTTCATGAATATGTGTCAGGTTTGGTTCAGTGCATAATCAAAAGTGGAGAATTAATGCTAATTATTCATACAGTTCACATGCATTGTCCTGGCTAGTTATTATGTGAAATTGACACAAGGTAGAGCCAAGTTGAAGGAGGAAACTTCAGTTGCTAAAATGCTCCCACTGGGTTGACCCAGCGGCAAACTGTTGTACATTTTTTCATGAATGATTATTGTGGGAGTGCCTACTTCTCTGCAGGCAGGGCCATGCCTGGGCTAATGGTCTTGTGTGCTGTAAGAAATCAGGCTGAGACAGTCATGAAGAGCAAGCCAGTAAACAGCACCCTCCGTGTTCTCTGCATCAGCTGCTGCTTCCAGGTTTCTGCTCTGTTGGGTTTCTGCCCTAATTTCCCTTAGTGATGGACTGCATACATGTGGAAGTGTAAGCCAAATAAGCCCTCTCCTTCCCAGGTGATTTCGGGCATGGGATTTCATCACAGCAATTACAACCATAAGAAACACATTATCATAACAACCATGCAATTTACGTTTCTTGCTTTTTCACCAATATGCAAAAAGTTTCATGAAAGTTTTTCTTTCTTTAAAACTAACTTTCAGTCAAATTACTCTACTTCTGATAGTTTAGGAGTTCACTACCACACTAAAGAGAAATGGGCTGTGACTACCTGAAACTTCCCACTAACACAGATGTTTCTATGCTCAATCAATAAAGCATTTAGCTTCATAGTTATAACTTTCATTTTAAGTGTTCTAATATATACTCCATAAAATCAAAAGAAGACAAATTTGCTTTGGATCCTTTGGATGAGCAAAAAAGTTTTGGGTTTTCCCCCCACCACTGCTTATAAGTTCTCAACCCTGAAAATTCAACTTTAATGCATTTCAGCTAAAATTAATGTTTAAACAGGAAAAATGTACAAAAATAGAAAGAGGTATGATAAACAACAATTGCATAGAGTCTCATTACTATTAATGCTTCATAAAACATGTTTGATCCTTCAATGAAATGAATGAGTCATATGCAAACTTCAGGAAAGGTCACGGGTATGCTAATTCACACTGGATTTACATTTGCAAAGCACTGTATTAAAAGGCTTTAAAACTAAACACTGTCTAACCAAAATCAGTATCCTTTCTTCCCAGTCATCAGAACATCTGGTTTTAATTGCTCATTCACCTTTTCCTTAAGCTTCCAGGAAACTGTACATGAACTGGATATTTACCCTGTGAAGTATTTTAGTACATCACCTCTAAGAAGTGTTTGAGATGGGGGAGACTTTTAGATCTAGTGGGTCATATCAGGTGCCATGACTCAGTGTCTGTTTCTGATCTTATGTGAAAATCATCTTAGAACAATTGGAAATTTACATAAAAGAAAAGTTCACTTCTACACAGTCCTAGAAATTATTAATCAAACATCTGTAATTGTTTCAAAAGAAATAACTGTACAGCTTTTAAAATATACATGGGGGAATGCGGGATTTTTTTTAGTCTTAATTTATATTCTTGTGAGGAAAGAGGCTGCTTTGGATAATTGGTGCAAACATCTCCACCCTCCTCCTCCAGGCTAAGATGTGGCCATTGCATAATATAACAGGTCAATCATCCAGTGGGCATCATGTCTTTTCTGCAGAATTCCCACACTCAGATGGCTGTCAATGGGGGTGCCAGTGAAGCGTTATGCAAAGACCCCCAAATACTTTGTAAACTTGAGTCTTGGAGCACAATGGTAAAGTTCAGTTCTGGAAGAAGATAGTGTCCTGAATACACAAAAAGGAGCTTTGTCTGGTGGGGCTTCTGTTGAGGGAGAAGGCTACTTAATCTCCCCATTTACCCTGGGGATTCTAACTGTTTTAATGTGTCCTTTTTGAGAGTCTGTGAACTGTAGAATATATGCTGGTAACAACTTTGTTTGTGGCTTTCCTCCAAAAAGCCCAAAGCTGCCAACACAAGAAAGCTGAACCAGTGGTGCTAACAAACACAAAGGGACTTGAGCTGTTTGTGCAAACTGCCTGGCTAGAGTTTCATGTCGTGCCTTGACGAAGGAACTAATTCTTTGGCTCATTTCTTAGGAATCTAGCTTTTGTGGCTGTATGGGAAAGATAGCTTCTTTGTCAAATTCGGAAAGGACAGGAAGATTTGATATCAAAAAACCCTATGATTCTTAAAATAGAAAAGGGATCACACTATATAATTCAAGGAAAAGCAATGACATTTACTAGTGCCCCTATAGAACTATTGCTCTTTATTAAGGTTTATTAGTATCACATTTTACAATGAGCTCTTGTGATAAAATGTTAATATTACTTTTCTATTATCATTCAATATCATAAATATATAGAATGAAATATTACATAGAAAACTAGCTTCAATTAACCCTTTTAGAATCCAAATGCCTTTAAATAATTTTATTTAAAATATCATTCAAAATTTTGGAAAATTGTGCATGTTACTCAGCTGAACACATACAAAATACTAGAAAGAAATTTTACAAGTAGGTGAACTAATTATTCTACTTAAACAGCATCCCTGATTCCATCTTTTTTAAATGCCTATAAATAGATATGCCACTTTCTGAAAATGTCTTATATTAACTATTGATACTCATGTGTGCTCAAGCAAATCATTAGAATCCAAGTAGGAACTTTAATAAACTAAAAGATGATTTTTCTAATTTGAACACATTCTAAATCTCATTTATTAAATAAAACCCAATATGTGATTTTTAAAAAATGTATGTATTGCTGGGTGGTGGTGAGCATGCCTTTAATTCCATCATTTTGGAGGCAGAGGTCGACTGATTCCTGAGAGTTCGAGGTCAACCTGGTCTACAGAGCTAGCTCCAGGACAGCCAGAGTAACCCTATCTTGAAAAACAAACAGTATGTGAATTGCCTTAAAATAAAAATGTTAAAACGGTTTGGATTCCTGCAATGCTAGAGAAAGATCTGAATGTAGAAATGTTCACAGTGTTTAATGATGAAAGGGCCCTGAGTCTCACAGTGTGGCTCAATTCAAACCCCAGATCACCCAAGGTAGTAATCCTGGAGTGTCATCTTCGTCCTGAGTTACTCAGTACCCACCATGATGTCCTCAGGGTTCTCACCACCTTCCCACACCCATGTCGCTTGACTCATTGCACCCTGCGGTCTACAGTCTGGAGAAAGACAGGAGCTCCGATGGGGATAAAACTCCCTCTGATGTAGTCTCCAGTTCTTTTGCTAAATAGTTTGTGAATTCTAGTGAGACATTCAGAAATGTCCTATGTACATATTACTGGGGAGGCCCCACCAGCTTATTTTAAATGATCTCAAAATGCTTATTTGTGAATACTGACCAAGAAAGAGTAGGCAAGGAACAAAAAGAAAAAATAGAAATATTAAAATATTTGGCTTTTAAGTATGAAATAGAAGTACATACATTTGATCATTATTTTCAAATGTGTTTTATGAATATTTTATGAAAAAATTTAAAAATAATTTATTTTTCTCTATCTATCGCTACATACACCTAACCATTCATCTATCCATCTATCCACCCACCCTCCTACATACCTAACTGTTGGTAAATTCTATGTTCATGTACCTATGGTCTACCAATATTTTCTATATAGAAATAAAAAAACTGTGAAGCATTTTATATCTGAAAAGATAATAATTAAAAAAA
>LOJH01033028.1:16481-27250 GCA_001685095.1 Ellobius talpinus | reverse complement strand
GAGAGAGAGAGAGAGAGAGAGAGAGAGAGAGAGAGAGAGAGAGAGAGCAGGGGACACAGAGAGGCTCAGACAAGACAACAAACCATGTGGCTGGCGATGGGCACCAAGGAAGTCGCCCTCAGAGGTCCTGGGGTGACCACAATACACAGGACTTCCAACGTGACTCCCTTGCTGCTCATGGGAATGCTGACCACAGGTGAGTAAAAAGGCTGGACTTGCAGCCCATGGGCCCTCAAGTGCCACCTTTTCTCTTATTATCAATCCCCTTGTGTCCCCAGGCCTGGCCCAGTCACCAATCCCCACCTCGGTTTCTCGGGGCTTTTGGACTCTGTCTGAAAACCTGACGGCAGTGGAAGGGGCCACAGTTAAGCTGCGGTGTGGGGTCAGAGCCCCTGGCAGTGTGGTGCAGTGGGCTAAGGATGGGTTACTTCTGGGGCCAAACCCCAGGATCCCAGGCTTTCCAAGGTACAGCCTGGAAGGAGATCCTGCTAAAGGTGAGGGCCAGAGCCTGAGATCTTGAGCCATTAGCAGAGAGGCGGCTGTGGCCCTGACTGTGAGCGCTCTGTCTCCAGGTGAATTCCACCTGCGAATGGAAACCTGTGACCTCAGTGATGATGCGGAGTACGAATGCCAAGTCGGCCGCTCGGAGATGGGTCCCGAGCTCGTGTCTCCCAAAGTAATCCTCTCCATCCTAGGTATGGGTGAGAGACTCCCCTTCGGGACCCACCAACCTGGGCTCCAGCCCTCTTCTTTCCTCCGACCCAGAGGTCCATGTTCCCAAGCCCCTCCACCTTGGGCCCTGGGTACAGTCTCATTTCTTGAACTCTTGGCCAAAACCGTCACATCCACCTCTCAGTAGTGTCCAACCCCATGCCCTTTCTCGCTAGTTCCCCCTAAGGTGCTCCATCTGACCCCCGAGGCAGGAAGTACAGTTACCTGGGTGGCTGGGCAGGAGTATGTGGTCACCTGTGTGTCTGGAGAAGCCAAACCAGCACCGGACATCACCTTCATCCAGAGTGAGTACAGAGAGCACAACACCACTGAAATGGGAAGGGGTGTTCCTGCCTAGGGTCCCCCAAAATATGTCACCCCTGAGTACCACCCCAGGAAATGAGGCCAACACAGATGAGAAAGGAATGCTTTCTAGGAGAATGCAAGGCTGCTGATCTGGGGTAGGGAGAAGGTGTGAGCACTCAGGTGAGCTAGGGGTAGCAATGGCTATGCAGGAATAAGAAGCCACTGATGGGCAGGGTGAGGAGAAAGAAAGGCCCCTGATGCAGTCCTAAGAATCGCAGAGTTCAGGGGATCCTGAGTGTGTGGGAGGACAGAACTGGCACCCCAGCTTCTTGTCCTCCAGAGCCAATATTAAGGGAGAACTCTGTTCATCCTGAGGACTTCCAGGACATGGAGAAAACCCCAGCATCTCTCTATCCAGCTTTCTTGTTGCCCCAAGGTGGACACACAGTATTGGATGTCTCCTATAATGTGAATGATGGATCTGAGGAGAAACTCTTCATCACAGAAGCTGAAGCCAGGTGTGCAAGCTGGGGTTTTATCCCTGTCCCCCAATCTCCAGGTTGTCCCACATGAGTTCCAGTACCTAATAATGCAAGTTTGGAAACTTGAGTTGTGGGAATACCTGGGACCTGACTCTTTACCCTGACTCTCAAAGCTTCTTGATGGTAACCCCAGTTTGCAGGTGTTGAGTAAAAATATTTAGTTTGGGTGAAGAACTTGGGCACCCCTATTCTCAATGTTGAACCTCCAAATCTCTCCTAGAGGAGTCCAGCTCTTAGAATAAATCAGTATGGAGACTTGGCCAAGTGTGGGAGTTTGGGATGCTCTCCTCTTTATCCTGGCTCCTTAAATTTCAGGTGATGACTGACTGTAGACATCTCTATTTTTCCAAGCCAGGGTGACACCCCAGAGCTCAGATAATGGGCAGTTACTATTCTGTGAGGGGTCCAGCCCAGCTTTGGACATTCCCATCAAGGCTTCCTTCACCATGAATATTCTGTGTAAGTGAGGGTAGGGATAGTCGTGGGCATGGAGGATGGACGTCCCAGCAGGATTTGAGAGCATGGGGGATTCAAGAATGGAATAAATTTCAAGCATTATCACCAGCCATGCTGTTGCAGTGTGCTTATAATCCCAGCCTTGGAGGGGTGGAAGCAGAAAGAAGGTAAGGCCAGCCTGGGTTGTTGAGGGCTGGGCACTGCATCTCAGTGGGAGAACTGAGCCCCAGATGTGCAATGACCCAGATTTCAAACTCAGCACTGAAAACAAATGCAGGCATTCGAGAGAAATTTAAGATTTTTATTTTTATTATATTATAATTATTTTATTATTATGGTGGTGGTGGTTGTTGTTATTGTGTCTCTGTGTGCATGTGCATGCATGGGCATGCCAAGTGAAGAAGTCAGAGAACATCTCTCAAGAGTTAGTCCGCTCCTTCTACCATGTAGGTTCCAGGAATGGAAGTCAGGTTCTCCTGAGCCATCTCCCTCACCCACGGGAGGAAACTGAAAGCAGGTTATGGGGCCCAGAGAGAATAGATGGGCCTCCCAGGCCCACTGAGTGGTCCCTGCTCTCTAGTCCCCCCAGGACCTCCTGTCATTGATTGGCCAGGTTTGGATGAGGGGCATGTACGGGCAGGGCAGAACCTGGAGCTGCCCTGCATGGCCCGAGGTGGAAATCCACCTGCTACCCTGCAGTGGCTTAAGGTGAGGGTGGAGGCTGACATGGGGAGATGGGGCAGGACAGGGACCAGGAGCTAGTGCTGAGATAACTAGATTGGCTTCTGTGTCCAGAATGGTAAACCAGTGTCCATAGCTTGGGGCACAGAGCATGCTCAGGCCGTGGCCCGCAGTGTGTTGGTGATGGCTGTGCGACCTGAAGACCATGGAGCCCGGCTCAGCTGTCTGTCCTACAACAGTGTATCTACAGGGACCCAGGAGCGAAGCATCACACTGCAGGTCACCTGTGAGTCCAGCTCTCTGCCTCAGCCCATAACCAAAGAGACCTCTGTGCCTTCACGTCAGGCCTGTCTGATGCCAAAGACCTCACTGTCGGTCCCCTGCCCCCATCTGCCTGAGCCCGTCTGTGAAGACCCCAGCCTGGACCCCTGTCTTATGTTGATGCATCTGTCATTCAGTTCCCCCCAGTGCCATCACCATCCTGGGATCTGCATCCCAGTCTGAGAACAAGAACGTGACCCTTTGCTGCCTTACGAAGTCCAGTCGCCCCCAGGTCCTGCTGCGATGGTGGCTGGGTGGGCGACAGCTGCTGCCCACGGATGAGACAGTCATGGATGTGAGGATGTGGGAGACAATGGTTTGGTCTTGAGGCCCTGGACCCTGAGGAGCCCAGAATGAGGGTCTAACTCCTGGGTCTGACGGAAGAGGGTGGGATTGCCTCTTGTGCCCCTGCTGGGGTCTGGTGGACTCAAGCTTCTGCTACCATGGGTGTGGGCTTCGCAGTCCCCAAATCTGAAGTTCCCTCCTGCCAGGGCCTGCATGGTGGCCACATCTCCATGTCCAATCTGACACTCTTGGTGCGGAGGGAAGACAATGGCTTGTCCCTCACCTGTGAGGCCTTCAGCGATGCCTTCAACAAGGAGACCTTCAAGAAATCACTCACCTTGAATGTGAAATGTGAGCTCTACCCTAGAGCCCAGAGAATCCTCAGGTGTCACAACCCCCACCCTGAGGCTCCAATTTAGACAAAAATGTCTTCTCTTTCCCCTTCTCTCACTAGATCCTGCCCAGAAGCTGTGGATTGAGGGACCCCAAGAGGGGCAGTACATTCGTACTGGAACTCGGGTAAGGCTGGTGTGTTTGGCCATCGGAGGCAATCCAGACCCCTCCCTCACCTGGTTTAAGGTAGGTACCAAGCAAGAGTCCCTCCCTTCCTTCCTCCCTTCCTGGCTTCCTTTTTTCTGTGTATCTGTTCGTATGTATAAGTGTGTGTGTGCAAGTGTGTGCAAGAGCAAGCACACACACGTTACTAAGTCTATCTTAGACCCTCTTTTCTTTCCTAAGACAAGATATGTAGTCCAGGCCAGCCTTGAACTTTTTTTTTTGTTGTTCAAGATAGGGTCTTGTTATACAGCCCTGGCTGGCTTAGAACTTACTCTGTAGACCAGACTGTCCTCAAACTCAGAGGATCTGCCTGCCTCTGCCTGTATTAAAGGTGTGTGCCAGCAACCCTGCCTAGCTTTGAGTATATCACCCCCTTGCCCCCTCCACCCCCTCAACACATAGAGAAACCCATAATCTGGGGGGAAATCTTAGAGATTATGAAAAGACACAAATGTCATGAGAATTAATGAAACCCAGGGAAGTTCTGGAAAATCTGGAAAAATAATTCCAAGATAAAAGAAGGAACTTTGGATCAAGATAGAAAATTCTAGATATAAAGCAATTATAGTTTCATTCATATTAAAATTAATATTAAAAAATAAAGAACAGAGGGGCAGGAGAGAGCGGTGAGGAGAGAGACAGAGGCAGGGGACCTAAGGGGTAATATTGTAAATTAGGGAAAAGGTCAGAGAAATTTGGGGGGAGAGTGGAAAGTTTTTGAAATTTGAAGTTTTATTACTTTTTATGGATATTTTGCCTGCGTATGTGTCTGCAAACCACATTTATGCCTGGTACCTTGAGGACAGAAGAGGGCGTCAGATCCCCAGGAACTGGAGTTACAGACAGCTGTGAGCTGCCATGTGGGTGCTGGGAATTGAACCCAGGTCCTCTGGAAGCGCAGTCAGCGTTCTTAAATGCTAGGCCATCTCTGCAGCCCAAGAGTGGAAATTAAAAAAAAAACTGGCAGGACGAGGTGGCTCACTGGTAATCCTAGCTTTTGGGGGGTGAAGGCAGGAGGATCAGGAGTACAAAGTCGTCCTCAGCTACCTAGAGGACTCACTTCGAGGTCATCCTTGGCTACAAGGGATCCTGTCTCATGTAAAACAAGGCAAAAACAGCAGAGGCAAAGAAAAGTGAAAGACTCCTACGCCGGGTCTGGGAATTTCAAGGGAGTTTCCTGGCACACAGTGTTCTGTAAATATCACAGTAATGGGTTTAGGGGGGTGGAGCCTGCAGCAGGGAGTAAGTGGGCTGGTGAGGTCGGGGGTGGAGGGGTGCACAATAGGGATCAGGGTCCCCAAACAATCAAGGCAGGCAGGAGAGTCTAGGTCTGGGGGAGCTTAATTCCAGTCCCCACTCCTTTAAGGTAATGGGGTGTCCACTCTTGGAGGCGACTTTAACACACAATGGCCCTGTCTGGGCTGGCAACCACCCACGCTATTTGGGTCCTCAGGACTCACGCACGGTGAGCGAGCCTCGGCAGCCCCAGGAGCCCCGGCGTGTGCAGCTGGGCAGTCTGGAGAAGTCTGGCAGCACTTTCTCCCGCGAGCTGGTGCTGGTCATAGGACCGTCGGACAACCGAGCGAAGTTCTCATGCAAGGCGGGTCAGCTCAGTGCTTCCAGGCAGCTGGAGGTGCAGTGTGAGTTGGGAGGGGGGGTTGCGGAGGGAGCGGTATAGACTCGCAACCTTGTAGCCCAGGCTCCTCAACCTCTGAATCTCTAACCCATTAAGTCCCCCCAACCAACCTGACCATCCTGGCCAACTCTTCAGCGCTGCGCCCAGGTGACGCCTTGAACTTGACCTGCGTCAGCATCAGCAGCAATCCTCCAGTTAACTTGTCTTGGGACAAGGAGGGAGAGAGGTGAGCTTACAGGAGGCCCCACCCCATCCGGGTTCCATCCTCTCCCCCTCCCAACCTCTCCCCTCTGTGCCCTAAACGACTGGCCAAGGGCCTTGTACCCACATCTGACCCTGCAGGGTCCTCACCCGACTTCCAAACCTTGCACAGGTTGGAAGACGTGGCTGCCCCGCCCCAGAGAGCTCCGTTCAAAGGTTCCGCTGCATCCAGGAGTGTTTTCCTTCGGGTGTCATCCCGAGACCACGGTCACCGGGTGACCTGCCGAGCCCACAGCGCTGCACTTCGTGAAACCGTGAGCTCCTTCTACAGCCTCAACGTGCTGTGTAAGCGCGCAGGCCCAGTACCGCCCCTCCCGCCCCATCCCTTGCAGACTCCCGCTAAAGGAGCCCTCACCTCTACCCAGAGTTGTAACTTCCCCCACCTTCATGCCGACCTCAGGCTGGCCCCAGCTCCAATACATGCTCTCCGTCCTCAATTGTAGCCTAGCTGCTCTTTTTGCAAAACTAGATATTCAGTTGTCAATTTAAAAAAATTTAAATTTCTTACTATATAGTCCTGGCTGACCTGGAACTCAATATGTAGAATAGGAAGGCCATGAACTCGCGGCAATCCTCCTGCCTCTGCCTCAGGAGTGTTGGGATTGCAGGCTTGAACTATCATGTCTGGTTCTGCACATTTTTTGCTTTTTTTGTGGTAGAGGTGGGTTTTGTTTGCTTGTTTGTTTTTTGAGATGGGGTCTCACTCTGTAACTCTGGCTGGCCTGGGACTCACCGAGATTCGCCTGTCTCTGCCTCCCAAATGCTGAGATTAAAGGCATGTACTGCCTCAGCCGGCTTAGATTTTTTTCTTAAATTACATTTGTTGTGTGTGTGTCCCGCATGCCTGTGCCATGGTGAAGGAATGGAGGAAGTTAAGGAAGCTAGCTGGTTCTCACCTCCCACCATGGGGTTTCCGGATATTGAACTCAGGCCCACAAGTTTGTCGGTAAACTCCGTCCCTGCTGAGCCGGCTCACCAGGTTTTGGCTTCTATCCAGAGCTTTGTCTCGCATCTCACCTCTAACAGTTATCCTGTCCGCTACCTTAGTCCTACCCACGACCCTATCTTTAACTTCAACCCTTTACTAACACTCTCGACTTTCTGGGGCGCCCCCTCTGAAGACCCTCCAGAGTTCCTGGGGGAGCAAGTGCTGGTAGTGACCGTGGAGGAGCAGGGCCAGGCACTGCTGCCTGTGTCGGTGTCTGCTAACCCGGCGCCGGAGGCTTTCAACTGGACCTTCCGAGGCTACCGCCTCAGCCCAGGTGGGGTGTGGGACTGGAGAAGGGTGCAGATTCAGTAGGATGGGCGGGCCTTCCGCGCTCCACTCCTTACGCTGGCCTTCCCCAGCTGGCGGTCCCCGGCATCGCATCCTGTCAGGCGGAGCTCTACAGCTGTGGAATGTGACCCGAGCTGATGGTGGCGTCTATCAGCTACACTGCCAGAATTCTGAGGGCACTGCCGAGGCGCTCTTGAAGCTGGACGTGCATTGTGAGGCCCTGCAGAAACCTGGGAACCGAGGGTTTCCAGGAGCCGGTCTTACCGGGGAAATCACGCCCACTCAAGGGACCTTGCCCATCCTGGGGTCTCCTTCTTGTGAAAGGCTCACCCAACCAGGGAAAACTACCCACCCTAGAGCACTCCCCTTTGGAAAGTTGTTGCTTTGTGGGCTAGGGAGACCCAAAGTGGAACCTGCATAGAGAGAGGGGTCTACTTACTTGGGAGTTCCTCCATCCAGGAAACCAAGTTCTCTCGAACCCCACCCCAACACTGTTCTGGTACACCACCACCCCCAATACACACACGTGCGCGCGCGCGCACACACACACACACACACACACACACACACCAGACTAATAATCACAAAGGCACAACAAGGGTGAGGATAGCCTCATCACTCTGAGAACCGTGCCATTCCAGACACCTCTAAGACACCCTCCTCCTGGAGGCCTCCCCACCTCAGCAGGACCTGCCAGGGCCTAAGTGCCTTCTCCAAGTTCCTGTCTCCCACTAGATGCTCCCACCATCCGTGCCCTCCGGGACCCGACCGAGGTGAATGTCGGGGGTTCTGTGGACATAGTATGTACCGTGGATGCCAACCCCGTCCTCCCAGAGATGTTCAGCTGGGAAAGGCTGGTAAGTACCTCGCCTTTGGCGAGTGGACATGGAGCTAGGAAGGTGTAGTCTCTTGGCTATGAGCGCCTTAGGAGGGGATGCCACTTGTGCGAGGCTCTAAAGCTACAGAGAAACCTGTCTCAGAAAAAAAAGAATATTTAAAATTGTAAAGGAAGAGAACAAATGGTTTGTGGAACCGGCGGGTGAGTGGATGGAAAGATAAATGCGTGGGCAGGCAGATTCTGTTTTCTATTCTGTGGTTTGCTCGTTTTATTGCTGCTGTTTTAAATTTTTGTATTGTGTGTGTGCACAGTGAACATGTGCTGTAGTACACGTGTGAAGGTCAGAAGACACGTGTGAAAATCAGTTGTCTCCTAATAACTGGCTCACAGGAAGCAAATTCACATCGTTAGATTCAGCCTCAGGTGTCTTTACCCGCTGAGCCATCTAGAAGACTCATTGTTTTTGAGACGGGATTCATGCAGTGGTTCTTAGCTTCCTAATGCTGCGACCCTTTAGTACAGCTCCTCGTGTTGTGGTGACTCCCCAGTCATAACATTACATTGTTGCTACTTCACACTGTAATTTTGCTGCTGTTATGAATCTTAGTGTAAATATCTGGTGATGCGCGACCCCTGTAAAAAGGTCATTTGACCCCCAGATTGAGAATCACTGGTGGTGTTGGCCTCAAGCTTGCTATGTGGCTGAGGCTTGAATTACTCCTGACCTTCCTGCCTCCAGCCTTCAGTGCTAGGACAACAAGCCCATGCTACCATACTAGGACATATATATTTGAAAGAGGGTCTTGATATGTAGTCTAGGCTGTTCTAGAACTTGTTATGTACCCTAACTTGGCTCTTCCTCCCAAGAACAAGTAAACCACCATATGAAGCCCAGTCAATTTAGTTTTTACTGCTTGAGACTGAACCCAGTGCTTTGAGCATTGCCAAGCAAATGCTTCCCCACTAAACTGCACCCCGAGTCTACAGTTGGTTCCAAGAATGATGAGTGTTTAGACAAATGTACGGATGGATGGTTGGCTGAACTGGTGGATGAATGGATGGACTAGATTAGTGGTTGTGTGGATGACAAGAGACATCATCACCTCATTGACTTTGAGAAAGGAGATTGTAGCTGGGAGCATGAAGCTACAGATGGGATACAGTTTCAGGAGGCTGTTCTGAGGACAGACTGGGAACAAGCTCCTGTATCTTGGGATGCTAGGGGGAAGATGAGGAAGATCTGAGCCTGGATGACATGGAGATGCTGTCAGAGGGATCCACTGGACGTCTGCGGATTCACCAGGCCAAACTGTCGCAGGCTGGTGCTTACCAGTGCATTGTGGACAATGGGGTGGCACCGGTGGCAAGAGGGCTGGTCCGTCTTGTTGTCAGATGTGGGTAACTTCAAGGTCTGCCCATGGCCCGCCGCTCTCACCCTTCCACAGTCCCCACATTGATCCTTCAATTGTCCTAGTTGCTCCTCAGGTGGATCATCCAACTCCCCTGACAAAAGTGGCTGCAGCTGGGGACAGCACCAGCTCAGCGACCCTCCACTGCCGGGCCCGAGGTGTCCCCAACATAGACTTCACTTGGACCAAAAACGGGGTCCCTCTGGATCTCCAAGATCCCAGGTGAACCTGGGGATATCCAGGTCGTGCCCCAGCTTTGGTCATCCAGCCCTGGTTTTCCTTTCTGAGTCCAACCGTGGCCCTCTCTTCAGGTACACAGAGCACAGGTACCACCAGGGTGTTGTCCACAGCAGCCTCTTGACCATTGCTAATGTGTCCGCAGCCCAGGACTATGCCCTCTTCACTTGCACGGCCACCAATGACCTCGGTTCAGACCACGCCAACATCCAGCTCGTCAGCATCAGTACGATGGGAGAGGCTGGGGGTGGTGGTGCTGGGGACCGCGCTTTGTGAAATTCCTGGTTGAGCAGAGCCAGGAAGTGTTTCTGATCTCTGAAAGGTGTTTATGCATGAGAACGGAGTTTTATTTTGTTGAAACAAGGTCTTGCTATATAACTCAGGTTAACTTCAGACCCAGGTTAACCCAGGTAGCCCAGGATAATCTCAGTTTTGCTATGTAGCCAACCCTGCCTCAAAATGGCAATCCTTCTGACTTAACTTCCAAAGGACTGGGATTACAGTTGAGAGTCATCAGGTGTAGCTGGTTTGTTTTATTGTGGGCAGGGAGGGTGCAGGATGTAAGATCCAGGGCCTTGAGTATCTTGGGTAAGTTCCTTATTGCTGAGCTACCCCTTAACCTGGGAATACAGCTCTTTCTCCTCAAATGACTGTGTAGATATTAGACTTATACCTCACTGGTTCCGTTTCAACTCCATACTGATTGACAAACCTTGTCACATGTCCCTCCCACTGGAGGGAGGCAGTTTCCATTGGAAGCTTGCGGTTTGAGAGTGCGGAAGGGAAGGTAATTCAGGTGTCATCACCAAAGATGTGAGGTTAGAACAAAAGCTGTGTGTGTGTGTGTGTGTGTGTTCTTCTACTCGCTAAAACTTATCCATGACTTCTAAATCAGTACTTATGATCCTTTTTGTTTGTTTTTAATTTTTGAGATAGAGTCTCACTATATAGCCTTGGCTGGCCTGGAACTCACTATGTAGCCAAGGCTATACTCAGACTCATAGAGATCCACCTGCCCCTGCCTCCCATGTGCTTGGGTTAAAGGTGTGCATCACTGTGTCCCACACTAATGGTTCTTTTGTGGTCATGAAAAGCCATGTTCCAGAGAGACGGAATGTGGGTGGCTTGGTGGGCACGTTGTTGCTGTTGTTTTGAGACAGGGTTTCTCTGTGTAACAGTCCTGGATGTTCTGAAACTCAGTTTTGTAGACCAGGCTGGCCTTGAACTCACAGAGATCCGCCTGCCTCTGCCT
>LOJH01033027.1:0-16393 GCA_001685095.1 Ellobius talpinus | reverse complement strand
TAATAAATATCCAATTCTATTCTGTACGATGTGTCTATGTGCCTTCTACCCGTCCCCTGCTCACACCCGCCCGCCTCTGCGCTGCATGGCTGGATCCGGACCCGCCACCAGCCGCTTGAGATCTTGCATCAGCCCACGCCCGCCATGCACAATCTACCGGACTAGCTCTGCGTCCCGCCGGGGATCTTTAAGCAAATTTAAAAAGTCTGATCTACCGAATGAATTTTAGGACAGCCAAGGCTTCACAGAGAAACCCTGTCATTAAAAAACAAACAAACAAACAAAAAAGACCCAAAAAACCAAAAAAATAATAATTTGAAAATTTTTAGGAAAATAAATAAATAATCCTGTCTCTAAAACAGCTGCCTTCCTTTAAGAAGCCAAACACAAGGCTCTAGACCATGGCCACCTCATAGCCTGGCCCAGAGATAACTTCAGGCAATGTATTGGCCAGAGAAAGACCCTCTCTAGCCCTTGCGCAAGAAACCACAGGTCTTGAGAATGAAGTCGTGCTTGGCTGGACTCTGGAAGACTGGGCCCTTCTTAGGACAAGCCTGTGAGGGAGCTGAGTTGACAGTCCAGGAATGCTTCTAAGGAAATCTTCAATGGAGTTTTACTCACATAGGGTACTCTTGGGTTGCCCAGAGGACCTAAGGACAAGCAAATGCCACACTGGAACCAGAAAATGTGTGCAGATGGGAACACTCACGGCACTCCACTTTCCAAGAAGTCAGTGGAAGCTTCTGTCTAAGCTACGGAGTTTTAAATATGAGCCAAACAGAAAACTACACCAGCTTTGAGGAACACAATGTCCTCCTGCTGGACAGGGCCATCAGCCAATGCGGGAAAGAGAGAGGGGACTGGACACTGACATGATGGCATGGACCTTCACCCCCACACATGGTGTAAAGGTAGCCTCTGGTATGAGCGCCACCACAGGCTGGGAGAGGTGCTCACAAGGCCACATACTAGCCCATCAACTGTCCATAAAGAGTGATCCAGAAGTGTTCTTCCAGTCCTTGAGCAGTATCAGGAATAATTCACTACCAGGATGGTCTGATAAAGAGAATCATGGACAAATCGGGTGAAGGTGACAGCAACAGCTGCAGCTCAAAGATGGAAACAGAATTAAGATAAAGAGCTCCTCCAGGCATGGTGGTGCACCTTCAATTCCCTCTGTTCAAGTCCAGCCTGGACTACACAGAAAGACCCTGTCTCAAAAAAACAAAAACAGGAAAAAAAAACGATAAAAAACTGTTTTGCAAAACTAATTAAATGGCTTTGTGCTGCAATGGGAACACACAGCACAGCAATGAGCTCTTCCTCAAGAAAGCCCACCATACAAGGAAGCAGCACTGCATGAGTCGTTCTAGACCAGGGACCACTGGGTGGGCCGTTTCCCGAGGGCTCAGGAAAATGAACCCCACTCTCTCCTCCCCACTAAGAGGAGCAGCAGTCAGCTGCACTTCCTGTGCCAAACTCCACGGAAGTGTAAACTTTCCATGAGGTTATGGATATCCTGATCCATAGACACTTTCTCTGCCTTTCTTACACAATCCACTCCTACCTAACACAGTCACCATCTATGCCTCAAACCCGCTGCCTAGCAACAGGAAGATGCCAGGAAAGATGCCAGGCCTGGGAAAACCAACACTCAGTGCCACTTTCGCCTTATCCAAGCCTCCCAACCAGGCAGAAGGTGGGTTGCTGCTGTTCTCAGTTGCCCTTTGGAACCTTCCGGGTGGTACAAGCATTGCTGGTGCTGATATGGGCAGATTCACAGCTCCACACACTTAATGGAAGCCCAGACAGAATAGCCCTGTTCCCAGGAGATGCCTGCAAACCTATGGCCACCATAGCCAGAATGGCCAGCATTCAGTTTTGGTCGGAAGAAAGCCCTGGGGCTCAGTCTACTTCTTACCGGTTCAGGCTCCTGCTGGGGCTCCTCACCAGGCTTTGACTTCTTGGGCTTGGAAGGGCCCCCAGGGCCAGAGAAAGACTTGGGTGACTTGGCAGAAGATGTCAGAGGTCGAAGGGACCCAGAAGGGCCCCCCAGCCGCTGACCCCCACCAGAGAAGGGAACAAACGGGGTGGATGCAGACTCCTTTGTGCTTTGCTTTGCCCGAGCATCTGCTGGCTCTGGGCCACTCTCAAGGCTGCTCCCTGAGGTGCTTGCATCACCCTGATGGTTCAGGTCTCCCCTGCTGAACTCCCCAGAGTTCAAAGGAAGCAAGGGGCTGCTAGATGCCTGGTCAGCTGACATGGAGGAGGTTGGACTTCCTGGGGGCTTGCTCTTGACTGCAATGGGCTCCTGTTTGTCCATGGTGTCACACTGCTTTATGACAAACCTGGGAGAAGCAAAAAAGTGAGTCTAACACCATAGAGTGGTCCTTCCCTCCTTCAGGGTCCCTTCTGAAATCCACTTCTCTCTCCAGAGGAGAAAAGAGAAAAAGGCTGGAAGGAGTGGTCCCTGAAGGCAGCTGTGGGCACCGAGCACCAAGAGGGTAGCACTCACACTCCTAACCCCGGACACATGTCTCCCCAGTTCCCATATTCCCCCCATCCAGGACCTCTGCCTCAGCCTCTGAAGGGCTGGGATTACAGGCACGGGCCACACCTAGTTCCCTTTCCCCAAGCCTAGAGACTCCGATGCCCCTACCTGATGGAGGCACTGCCGCCCGTGAGGCCCAGGGACTGAAGTGTCGTGCTCTGCAGGGCAGCTCTACCGGTCACCTGCAGAAAACAAAGGACACACAGGCCCCTGGCTGGATCCTTCCTTACTGAGCCCTGGTTGGTCAAATCCCCACTGTGTCTAGAGAGAGCAGACTGAGTGAGGATGTCCAGCAACCCAGAATCCCATGCTCAGGGACAGGAGACTGAAGACTCACAGATGGCTCCTTGGCCAGCATCTTGGGGATGAGGGCAGACTGCAGGCCCCATACTCCCAATAACTCCCTGAGCTCCAGGTTCCACAGCCGCCACTGGCCAGCATTTCCACTGGGCCCCCTCAGTACCTTTGTAAATTCTTAACCTGTCGTAGCCCCAGGCCACCAAACTCCAATGGGCATCATGACCCTCAACAACAATGGGCATCATGACCCTCGACAACAACGGGCATCGTGACCCTCGACAACAACGGGCATCGTGACCCTCGACAACAACGGGCATCGTGACCCTCGACAACAATGGGCATCGTGACCCTCGACAACAATGGGCAAGAGGCAGCAGGCAACCTGACCCTAGGGGCTCCGGGCTCCAGACATATGGGTCCCTTGCATCAGGTCCTTCTCAGTACCACACAGGTGTCTACCAGGCCACAAAGAGAGTCCACCCTGTCTGGTAGACCAAAGGCAAGGTGGTGGCACTCACTCTTCAAAACTCTGAGCTGTAGGAGCCCCAAATCAGAATTCATGGCCTCACCAGGGTGACAGAGCCCTGTCAGCACACCATCTGACTGTGGCAATGGCTCCACCATCTCCAGCCTCAGCGACTTCAGAAACACTGCCCAGTCTGTCTAGGTCCTCCCCTCTCCCAAGTCACTTCTGACAACTTGGTTCAGAGCAGAGGGCTCAGGCAAGACTGGCCACACCCACTGAACCAATGCTGGCCCTCTGAGGAGCTATCCACAAGGGCAGACAGCCATGCATAGCATGAGACCCAGAGTATGTGGTCAGGCAGGATGATCAGGCTGGGGTCCCTGGAGCCCTGTGGTCCATCTCTTCACTTGAAGAGTGTGTGGTCAGAGCGGCCTCCTGTACCCTTCACAGTTCCCCGTGCCCCACATGGCCTTGGGGTGAGGAATCTCAAATGGGGATAACAGAGAAAGTCCTGTCCCACCCCAGGGCCTTCCTGAGGACCCACAGAAACTGCATGCCTTTGCCTAAGCCAGGACAAGGCACTGGGCCAGGGAAGAAACAAAAAGCCCCTGTGAGGTCAGGGGACCCGGGCTAGGAGGGTCCTCACGGTGGCGGGTGGGGCTGGCAGGCCGGCCCAGCCTCACTGCCAGCTTTGCCTGCGCCACGCTGCACTCAGTTTTGAAAAAGATCAAAACATGGAGCAAAGCAAATATTTACTAAAATGAAACCACTTTTGTGACTCTCCAGCTTTGAGAGAAGCTGAAAAAACAAACAGGGCACTGAGGGAGGTTTCGGGAGCAGCCCAGGCGGCCGCGGTCGGCTTCCAGTGGAGCCGGCTGTTCCGCTTTTTTCCACAGAACACATCACGCTTTCAGGAGCTGTTGCTCCTGCTCCTGCTTTGAAGACTCAAGTCAGTGAAATTTCCAGGTTGGAAAGTGGGCTGGGCTGCGGGAGTACAGGCGAGCAATCGGGTAGCCAACACCTACCTCATCCCTCATGTACACACAGATGGGGGTCCTCTCCCCCAGCTGCTGCAGACGCTCCCTGTAGAAAGAATAAAGAAAACGTCACGACTTCAGGGCCCCTAACCCAGCATCTTGAAAATCGCAGGGATCCAGGCTCAGGGCTTGAGACCTCTGGTAGCCAGCCCCAGCCTTTCTAACTCTCTCTTATATCCTCCCATAACCTCCGGAAGGAAGCCGCCAAGGGCTGCACGGAGCCCCAAGAGCAGCCTCAGTCATCAGCACATGGCCAAAGATTCCTCCTAACCCCTCCAGCCAAAAGGCCACCACACGGCATGAGCCTGAAGGAGAAAACCTCCAAGCAGTCTGGATGGTCCTGAGTCTAGCCTTTACCTGGAACTGCCTCCCAGAGCTGACACCCAAGACCAGCTCAAGACACAGATCCATTCAGCAGACTATAAGCAGCCTAGGTTCCCAAGGCTATACACACTGCCATGAACTATTCCATTAGCCCAGACCCCAGAGGGAACAGTAGGACTGAGGGAGGGGAGCAGTCTCCCAGAAGGGCTAGAGAGTTCTCGACCCACAGGCAACTTGAAATAAGGACTTGACCCAGTGTCCCAAGGACTGGACTGCACTGGATTCCACCATGTCCTCGCCATGTCCCTTTTGTGCTGGAAAGCACAAGGGTCCCATTTGTGCCTGGACACAGAGAGTGGGAGCACTGCCCCCTTATGAAGCACAACCAGATGTCTACAGGGTTAGCTCCCAAGGTGACAGTTACCCGAAACAGGATGAGAGAGCGGGTCTGCCCCATCCTGGAGGCAGTCGCACACAGCACTCAGCTCCACTGACAAGCTGAGGCCAAGGCAGAGAGCAGAAAAGGGCTGGAGAGCACCTAGACAGATGGCAGACACAGCAGTCACTACCACCACTCTCCACTCTCTACCATCTCTATCGACCTCACCACCTCTCAAACAATGCCCTGAGGGCCAAGCACTTGGCCCCTTTCTCTTTTCTCCACATACTGCCACTCCGTATATGGAACCCCAAGGAGCACCCAGAGAGCACTGGCTGGACCCAAGCACAATAAGTCACACACACACACACACACACACACACACACACGTACACACACCTTTTGCTGACACACAAAATAACTAGTCAGGTCCTGAGCATCTCCTCTGCCAGTGCCCATGACAACAGAACAGGAGTTAGTTACTTATCGAGAGGTCCCATCTCAGACCTTAGTGAAAACAAGCTCTCCAAAGGGATAGGGGGAAGTTGGGCCCGTGGGCAAGGACCAGGCAAAGGAGAAGACCACACCACAGCCAGGTCTCACAGCCATCATGGCCCAGACAATGAGCAGAGTCATGAGGAACCGAGCTGGTGGCCAGAAATCGGTAAGCAAGGATTAGGTCAGTGTTGGCTTGGACGGGGCAGGGCAGGGAGAGGTAGAAGCCAGCATGTGAGGAGCACCTAGATATAAGACACACTTACAAGACGGATTCCTCATTTGGAAACCGTGATCAACCCCAAGTGCTCAAAGGACCTTTGGGACACACGTGTGCTAAACACAGCTCCAATGGGTCAGGGCCACAGGTATGAACCTGGCACTGGTGAAAAAAACAAACAAACAAAAAACAAAAACAAACAAACCAACAAAAAAAACCCCAAGCATTAGCACAGGACTGAGTGTCAGATCCATAGCCCCACAGCAAGGACAGCAGAAAAGCAGCAGACGAGCATTTGAGCCAAGCCTACTAGCAGACCTCTGCAACCTGTATGTCGCTTTTGGTACTTTGCCCTGGTGTTGCCCTGGCATGTCCCCACTCCTGGAGAGCTGCCCTTCTTGACAAGGCCCAGCACGGCTGCTTCACCTGTCTCCAGAGGCCTTGCCAGGATAGCAAGACAACCACAGCGTCTGAGGAAACCACAGAGCCCACCCTGCAAGCCAGGCTTCTGACTCAAGAGATGTGTACGACATGTGGGTACCCCCTCCACACAAAGCCAGGCAGAACCGTAGGGCTTTTCCCACGAGTCCCTGTGTCCCTGTGCTGGGACCCTTTCTGGCCCAAGACGACAGGCTACAGAACAAAGATACAGACTAGGAAGGGAGACAAGAACACTAAGAGACTTTGCCTCCCAGATACCAGACACACGACACACTTCTGCAAGAAGGCCATACTGCCTGGTCACCTGACCCTGAATGCCCAAACTAGCAGCAAGGGGACAGTCAGTGCAGCCTCCCTTCTGGGAGCCCTACCTGGTCTTACAGGGTGAGAAGCCACAGATGAGGACAGAGCCCAACGTCAAGTTATCAGACAGTGGCCAGCTTGGATGGGCAGCTTCTCCAGAGCAAGCAGCGGGCGGATCAAATTCCCTCGTGCAGTCTGAGAGGAGCAGTGTGTAAACATGCCATGTGGCCACAGGCCCAGGAAGGGGCAGCCAAAATAGCTTCCAGACCTGCCACCCCTGCCTAGCAAGCAGAACTGCCAGTCCTGATGGTGGGACTGGAAGAAATCCCCTCATACACTAGTGGGGACACCATCACGCCCCACAGACTTCACAGGGTCTATCCTTTCCCCCCGGGCTAGACTGAGCCACAGGACATCAAGCTCCAGACGAGAAATGTACCACAGGGGAAGAGGGTGGCTAATGGTGTCTATGGAGCCTGCTCATCCACATGAGAGATGCCCCTAGGCACAAGGGAAAGTGTTAATGGTATCAAGCAAGGTCTCCAAGACCAGCAAGCCTCCCCTGGCAGGACTCAGTGTGGCTGGGCAGGACAGAGATGCCACTGCTGTTGGCTTCAGAAGCATGCCTCACCCACCACAAAGCTCATCATCCCCTCAGGGATGGAGAGTCTGGGTATTTGGGGCTCAGCTCCTAGTGAGAGCACTATATGTTGGGGACAAGCACCATCTACAATATGTATAAACATCATCTGTTCAGACCTCACTAACACAGGATGGGTGTTAACATCAGCGCTGCCAAGAAAAGCCTGGCACTACCATGTCCCCAAATACAAGAATGACACACAGGTAGTATGGCTTTTCCTGGTTTAGGTGCCCTCTGAGGGTGAAGTCAAGTTGTTAGAGCACGAGGTACCAGTGCCCAGTGCCATGTGACAGTGGAGCCCCTTGGGCTCATATTCTATCTAGAGGAACAAGGAGGCCCAAACAACTGAGCCTACACAAGTCTAAGGAAGGAAGCTTTATGTCCTACCCAGACAGTTTTAGCCAGGAGCTGAGCTGCTACCCACTGGGTACCAAATCTACTCTGAATATGGCCACAGGGCTTGACCTCAGAGCCCCAGGAGTGCTATGCTCACCCACAGTCTTCTCCACGTGTCATACCCTGTGGATGCCCCAAATCACCCAGCTCTCCTGAGAATTGTAGCTAATCACTCAAGAGTTGCGGGGGACAGAGAAAGGGCTTGGGCTACATAGGACAGGTGCAGAGAAGAGGACCCAGTGAGGGCGAGTCCCCTCTGCACTGAGTTCATGAACTTGACACTTACAAAACAAACAAACAAACAAACAAAAAATCACCACACTGTTCCCAAGCAGACTTCAGAGAGCCGCCTGGGGGCGCAGACAGGCAGAGTCTGAACCTGCCTGAGTCCTGGGGTGTTCCAAAGCACACCCTTCAGTTCATGTCCTCCCAGCCCCTCACACCCCATCTCATCTGTCTTACTCAACACTTCCTGGTGGCCACTTGCCTGATGTGGCCTGCTGGACTGGCCCTACTGACTACACACCCATGCGGGCTGAGTGGATAGCCACAGGACTTCTGGACATGTGATAAATTCTGACTCATAGCAGGAGGCCTGGATCATACTATGAAGAAAGCCCCACACATTCTTAATCTCCACTCCTATAGCCTTTGGACACTCTTGTTTCCATTTGTGTCTTGCCCAACCACTGGGAGGGTGCTCCAGCATACGACCCTAAAGCAAGCATGGGCACATCTGCGTGGCCAGTGATCACCAGACATCAGAGTCTGGGACCACGGCACAGCTCAGAGTCAGCGACCAGAGAAGTAGACAGCAGGCCTGGCCAGTGTTTGAGGTAGCAACTAGGGCTGGCCAAAGCTCTAAGATTCTCAAATTTCAAAAATTTCATTCCAGGTCTGTAAATATGGCTCAGCAGTTAAGAGCGCTTGTTGCTCTAGCAGAGGACCTGGCTTGAGTTCCTAGCACCCATATGGTGGCTCACAAGCATCTGTTAACTCCAGTTCCAGGGGAGTTATGGATGTATACCATCTATAACATCCAGTTATGTGTATGTATACCAAGCATACATATATACATACATATATACACATATATGCAGACAAAAACATGAAAAACAGAAATAAGCAAATCTTCAAGCCAGGCATGGCGGTGTATGCCTTTAATCCCAGCACTCAGGAGGCAGAGGCAGGAGAAGGCAGGCAGATTCCCGAGTTCAAGGCTAGCCTGGTCTAGAGTGAGTTCAGGACAGCCAGGATTACACAGAGAAATCCTGTCTCAAAAAAAAACCCAACAACTAAATAAATCCTCAAAAGCCTCTAATCATAAATAACCTAATTTTCAACTGATTACATGTTCAAAGGATAACATTCTTTATTGTTGTTGTTGTTGTTTTTCAACACAGGGTTTCACTATGCTGTGTAGACCTGGCTGTCCTGGATCTCACTCTGAACTCACAGAGCTCCGCCTCTGCCTCTGCCTCCCAAGTGCATACACCACCACCACCCACCTTTAAAGGGTAACATTTTAGATGTACTTAGTTAAACTTATCAATCAAGTTAATTACATTTCTTTTTACTTTTTCATTAATAAAGTTTCTACAGCTCTGGGTTATGTCCATGACCAGCACATGTGGCCTACAAGGCATCCCCAGTGGTCTGTGTGGGGGTGGCTCAGACCAGAAAGAACCACTTTCCAAAGCTATGCTACTTCCAGTCCAGAAAGCCACCCAGTGCCCCCCCCAAACAAATATACACAAAGCATGCTTTATATTCGATATGACAACCTCAGTACCCAGTCTCTGGCACTCCCATGGGCATTCAAGGAAGCATCAAGGAGGTGGAGACCTCGAGCCTTGGACTCCCCACTTGGAACTTGCTTTGCATCATATGCTACACAGTCCCTACCCTCACTGTGAGACTGAAATGCACCTACCATGGGGCATGAGCGGGCAGCAGCTCAGGTCTCAAAGTTCAGAACTGGAATTCATGGGTGGTCTTACCTCTTGGTCCAGTGATTCTATCTCTGAGTTTATCCTGAGGGAGGAAGCAGGATGGCAGGAAGCTGAGTGGTCCACTCTAGCTCTGCCTGTGCAGGCCACACAATGAGAAGCAGGGCCTGTCAGCACAGGTACACAAATCAGGCATACGAAAGGAGGCTACGGCCACTCAACAGAGACACCATGCAGGAAGGGACACTGAGGATCTTCAGGAAAGTATTTATGGCGATCGCAAACAAACAAGAAAGATGTGAGGAAACAGAAGACAGCATGCAAACATTCAGGAGTATGAGGCAAGAAGACTCTGCATCCAAGGCCAGCCTAGGCTACAGAGTAAGTTCAAGGGCAGCCTGGGCAAACAAGTGAATCCCTGTCTCAAAAAGTAAAAGGAGTGGGCAGTGAGATGGCTTAGACAGAAAAATGCTTGCCACATAAAATGAATATCTGAGTCCAGATGCCACATGAAAAAGCTGGGCCTAGGGGCAAAACCTGTAATACCAATGCCAGGAGGCAGACACAGGAAGGTCCCTGGGGCTTACTTGCCAACCAATCTACCTGAACTGGCAAGTGTACACACATGCTGAGTAAAAAGTAAAAAGTGGGCTAAGGATTTAATTAGTGGTAGAACACAGGCCTAGCATGCACAAAGCCCTAGGTTCAATCCATAATATCATGAGAAAGCTGGGCATAAATCACTCTCTATCCAATACTCCCATGTTTAAAAAGTATCTGTAATATCCATGGGCAGACATGCTAACTGTCATGGATCCAGAGGCATTGACCTCGGGGCTGCACAGTCTCCTGAATCACACTATTATCTGTGTCTCCAACTGCACTCATGGCAAGAGTCAAAACATCCTGAGAGACAAGGACACCAGTGTGTTCTCCCACCTCTTCCAGTTCTGTCAGCCCCTCACCAACAGACAACCTAAGATACTCTGGGCCATTTCATCTTCATTCTCCTGTGATGAAAGACAAGCAGTAAAGGAGAAGCAGTCCCTCACTTTTGGTGTCTTGATCCTGCACTGAGCCTAGGGGACACCTAAGAACAGCACCTTGGCTCTAAGGCATTTTCTCCAGCGTCTTTCCTAACACCTTTCCTATAGCTATTTTGTTTATCTGTACCCACCCCATGCTCCTTTGAGGAAAACTGCCCCAGGACCCCAGCAGGAAGTCTGTAGTGTCCTTTCTTGGAGACCAGAAGTTTCTTTCAGAGATATGCAGAGTGAACCTGGGCACTTTCACACCCAGGGCTGTCTGTTCTACCCCTCACTCTTCTGTGATACCCTGGCAAGAAAAAGAATTCTAGCCCAAGCAGATCTCGAAGGCACGGCTCTGTCCCTGTCAGGGCTCCAGCCTGTGCCCCCGGGAAGGGGCAGAGTCATCTCCATGCCCAGGTCCTGCATTTCACAGCACCTGATAAGGGTCCTTGGCCACTGTGGGTCTACACAAGCCGCCCAGTCCAAGCATTAGCCCAGGTCTGCAATAGCTCCCATTCTCCCGTGCTGTTAAGTCAATACCCACAGCCACCATGGGGAGGAGCCCACGTAGCTGTAGCAGGACTCTAGCCAGGTGACCTGCCTTACACTGAGGTGGCCCCAACTGCTGCTGTGTTCCTACATTCCAACAACAACTTGTCACCTTAGCCTACCAGTCATCCAGCCAGCCTGCCTTCCTGTCTTCTTCATCCCCTGTTTTAGGAGACAAGGTCATGCTCTATAGCCCAAGCTGGTCAGTAACTCACTGTGTAACCCAGGATGGCCTCAAACTCACAAGCCTCCTGCCTCAGTGTCCTGAATTATGGACAGAAGCCATGCCTAGCATTAGAATGTGCTTTGTGTGTGTGTGCCCTCATGTACATACATGTTACCAGGTATCAAACTCAGGGTCTTATACACACGTGGTAAATGCTCCCCACTGAACTAAATCCACAGCCTGAGTGACCCTTTTTAGCCAGCTGTGTCTGTGATCTCACCAGCACTCTAAGGACATGACAAGTCCTGGAGTTCCTGTCCCACACAGCCACCAACTCTCCCCAACCATCACATGGCCTCATATTTACATAGCTGCTCACATCTAACTTCAACTCAATTATTCCTTAAATAATTAACTTATTCCTATCTTATGTGCATTGATGTTTGCCCAAAATGTATATCTGTGTGAGGGTGTCAGGTCCCCTGGAACTGGAGTTACAGACAGTCATGAGCTACCATCAGTTATTGGGAACTGAACTCAGGTCCTCTGGAAGAGTAGCCAGTGCTCTTAACCAGTGAGTCATCTCTCCAGCCCCCTTAATTCATTCTTAAATCCACTTCAGACCTGGCTTCAATTCCCATGGCCACTGGGGCTGCTGACACTAGTGTCTTAGAGAAGGGAACCTATAGACCTCATACCACACTCACTGGGACAGCTTGGCATTTCCTGTCCACCACAGTGAGGTGCTGCTATAGCCAGGCACACTTCACCCATGGGGCCACCGTGGGCACCAGATCCAGAGTCACGCTCCCACATACACAGAGCACTGTGCCAGGCCACATCTCACTGCACCAGACACATTAGCCTACTTTGTCCACACACAGCCATGGCTCAAATGAGGGCCCAGACCCAGGAAGGGCAGCAACTCACCTACAGTCATACAGCAAATACTACTCCTTCTAGCGTGCTTGTCAGACTTGTGGTGGAGTTTCTGTGTGTGTGTGTGTGTGTGTGTGTGTGCGCGCGCGCGCGCCTTTAATCCCACTACTCAGGAGGCAGAGGGAAACGGATCTCCGAGTTCAAGACCAGCCTGGTCTACAGAGCAAGTTCCAGGACAGTCAGGGCTACACAGAGAAACCCTGTCTTGAAGGAAAAAAAAGCAACAATAACAAATAGACTCCCATCCCACAGAGAGCACTCAAATACTATTTACACACTTCAGAATAGCATTTGCACTATTAACCAACAAGAACTACAGACACATATCAGAAGAACTCATTGTATAAAGCAATGTCACAGCAACAAGCTCATTCTAATCAAGGATCCTCAAAACACAGATCTTACACAGGCATTGGGAGACATTTCATTTCCCTTTGCAGTTCATCAGTCCTTGGGATCTTTTGAGTCCCGACAAAGATGGAGGAACATCTCTACTCTCTTTGGAGGACAAAAGGCCAGCAGGCCTGGAAGCTGAGCTGCCAAGACCTTCAACCGAGCACCTCCATTCATTCAGTCAGGACTGCAAAAGCCAGAGCCAGAAGCACAGTGTGGGTTTCAGACCTCTGCCAGGAGGGGGCGGGAAAGAGCCTGCCAGAGCTCACCTGGTCTGTATAAAATGGCTGAGGAGCTCCCAGAGTGTCTGGCGGGAACAAAAAGTGTCCTGCAACCTGGAGCCATCATCCAGCTGTAATGCAATTCGAACCTGGAGAGGTGAGAGGTTAACCCCGAATTAGGAAGAAACACAACTATCCCAGCAGACCCAGATTCCCAGAGCCAGGCCCTCCCCACCCCCTGAACACAAATACTGAGGAGGGGTATGATGACTCAGGGGCTTCCCAGAAGGACTGTATCACCAAGGAAATGGCTGCACACCAGTGAGCCATCACGGAAACGCCCCCTTTACCAATACCCCCAGCCACAGACAGCACCGGTGCAGCCTCTCTGGGAGATCAAAGATGAGCTGCTTCCCGACCCAGCCCCAGCATCAGCATCCTGTGAGACAGGAACATTTAGTAAGATGTCCCTAACTTCAGGGCAGACGATTGCACAGCAGAGCACTGATACCTGGCGTTTTCTAAGTTTCTGTTTATTACTGAGCACACCACTTTTGTATGTCTCATAGCAACCGTAGCTTCAACGAGGAGCACATGAGCTACAACCCCCTCCAGCAGTGGTCCTCAACCTTCCTAATGCTGCAACTCATTAACACAGTTCCTCACGTGGTGCTGATCCACAACCATAAAACTATTCCATTGTTACTTCATAACCACAAATTTGCCAATGTAAATGTATGATATGCAGGATATCTAGTATGTGACCCCTGTGAAAGTGTCACCTGATTCCCCAAGGGGTTGCAACTGCTCTAGATCATGTCAGCAGGTGGGCAAAGCTGCAGCTGAGGCCGAGCAAGAGCTCTAGGGCTGAGAAGCAAGTTTCTGTCAGCCACGTCCGTACAGCAATTCAGGATCTCTGATCAGAAACATCCAGCTGGTACAGTGTTACCAACAAACCCCAACAAAACCAAAACACAAAACAACACACACACAAAAACCACCTGCATAAGGAAGAAATTTTTCACTCCCAGTCCTGAGTTATTCAAGCAGAAAATGTAGTAGCTTTGGCTTAACTGAGGAAGGCAGAATGGACCACAGGACTTGTCTCGACCTCCAGTCCTTCTCAGACCCGTGGGCAAAGCTTCGGCACAGCTCCCATTCAGCCCATGGCGGTGCCATCCCCTGCTCCACAATGCCAGCAGAGGCAGAGGGGCAGTGCCATTGTGCTTCACAGCCGGACACCTACCATGTTCTCAGGCCCCTCACGGCTCCGGGACACAGGCACCATCTCCAGCTTGGCATTGTTAGGCAGGTTGGCAAATCTCCACTGGAGAGAGAGGTCAAGCACAGTCCTCTGAAACCTGCAGAACAGACCCAAGCACAGACATCCCTGAGGATGCAGCCCCTGCCTACTGCTCCCTCAGCTCCCAGAGCACAGAGTTAGGACTTGAAGAAACAAGAGGTGAAGTCTTGGACTACAGGGAGCTTTAGAGAGGCACAGGACTGGCAGGGATACAGAGGGGAATATAACAGGATGAGCCTATCCAAAGGTGAGGGTGGCACCTAGAGATACTGTAGCGGATGCTGGCCTGAGAGCTGACCCTCAGGAATGTCTAATATGCCTAATATACATGAGGCCCTGGGTTCAATCACCAGCACTGTACAACCCTGGTATGGTAGGATTACATGCCTGTAACCCCAGTACTTAGACACAGAAGGATCAGATCATCTTGAGTATGTAGAGAATTGGAGGCCAGCTTGGACTTTTGGAAACCTTGACCCATAAAAATCCCTACATGATGGGTGACAGCCAGCTGGTAACAGAAGAGAACTGACTTCAGCAAGCGTCCTGACCTCCACAGGCATGCTTGGCATGCATGGACCATATACAATTGTGTATAAAATAAGAAGTAAAAAGAAAGTTGTCTCAAGCAAGACCAATAAAATTCCACCTAAGAATCCTGTCGTTCCAGTTGCCAATGTTGTTCTGGCTCAGGAAATATATACCAGTCCCATCACTCCCACCTGCTGCTACCCAGAGCATGAAACAAGCATAGGAGGGTGATCGTACAAGACCCGCCTCTGGGACGGCCCAGTCCGATGTCCTCGCAGAAATTCAGAGTGAAACCAGGCAAGATACAAAGTCACATTAGCCATCGCCTCTCCGCCTTACACCATGAGGGGTTAGTGTGCAGGGAGGCTCCAAGGGCTTGTAGGGGCTTCAAACATATGGCTTCTCAGAAGCACCAAAGGACCAACAGACCTAGAAGCATCAGTGGAGACTCAGGCATTATCTTGGAAGCAGCCTCCAAGATGTTTGCCCTTTTCAGAGAGCTCAGTTCAAAACTGGAGAGTCAATGACAGTTCAGGACACACAAAGGCGATACTTAGATCTTGATACATGGCTCCTGGCAATGCAGTATGAGTCACCAGGAGGCTATTACCTGCCCCTTGGATGAGAAGAGCAGGCAAGAAGGGAGAGAAGCTTGGTCAATGCCATCCCTAGGGAAAGCGCCGCAGCCCTACCCAGCTGCCTTCCTAACCTTGTTCCTTCTCATCCAGCCTACAGCTCCCACACTGCACAAAGTGGCACAGCCTTGCCTAGAGGACGTGCATGGGCCACCTGAGGACTATAGAGGACAACAGGGCTCAGACTCTGACTCTGTTTTAATGAACATTTAGGAGGAAACTACAGAACTAGATAGATACATTTGTGTGAAATTTGAATATATGGTTTATCACCAACCACTTTTGAATATAGAAAGTGACTAGCCCCACATTATAAACACAAGACGCTGTTGGGAATAGCAGTTTTGGTGACTGTGACCTATTTATAAAGTCCAAGGGTGTTTGGAAGAACTGAGAATGAGCCAGGTGTGGGGGCAACACCTTTAATCCCAATACTCAGGAGGTAAAAGCAGGAGGATCTCTGTGAGCTCAAAGCCAGCCTGGGCTACACAATGAATTCCAGCTCAGCCAGAGGCGGTGAGACCCTGTCTCACAAAAGAAAAAGAAACCAGAGAGATAAAAGCAGAACTGAGAATGAGACACTGTTGACCCCGGTCCTTGGCACAGCTCAAAACTGCAAGCTGCCATAGGCCTGCGAGCTGACAGCGACAGGCAGAGAGAAGGCCCCTCACTATGTTCACTGCCGGGCACCAGCCAGGGCAGTGGCAACACTTCTTAAACAAATTACAGCCAGTGGATGGAAAGGAGAGGCTGGGGCAAAGCTAATACAGTGTTGTAGAGGAACTGACTCAAATTATAATCATTACTCCAACCAGACATCATTATGTGGACCATGGGCAGGTTAACGGAACAGCGCTGGCACAAGGCTTTGTGGCAGGGTATCCTGGCCACTTGGAGCACATGTTCCGTGATTGTGAGATGACCAGAATGGGAGCTGGAGCCTGGAACCGCCTGATGCAGGTATCTTTTCAAAGAAACGTCTTCCCAGAAAGCTCAGAATGTAGTGTGGAAAAGGTCAGGAGAATGGGCTCTTGTGTTCAAACAAGGCTGTGACAACAGCGCTCTCTCTCGCGCTCTCTCTCTCCTCTCTCCTCCCTCCTCCTCCCCCCTCCTCCCTCCTCCTC
>LOJH01033024.1:2875-16393 GCA_001685095.1 Ellobius talpinus | reverse complement strand
GGTAGAATTGCCATTTTTACTATGTTGATCCTACCCTTCCAAGAGCATGGGAGTCTATGCCAGGCTTTTCACTACTGCTCCATCCCAACCCTGGAACAGGGGGGCAAATGACCATTCTCTGAAGCCTCTGAAACCTGAACCCAAAGAAATATTTTCATTTAGGTTTTTCTTCTGCTTTTCAGGTTTTTTGATTTCTCTTATGTATTTTGTCATTGTGATGCAAAGCTGCGTAAAGCTCCATGCAACTGCATCTTGAGGAACTCATCCATGTGACTTCCAGGTCATTTCTTCAGCTTCTCCCTTTCCTTTGAATTGGTTTTCTTACCTTCCCAGCCATTTTTCCACAGAGCTCCCTCTCTGTCTTGGAAACATTGACACAGTTCTATGGCTTTGGAGCCTAAATACATTTATATATTTTTTAAAAGATTATTATTTAAACATTTTAAAAATTTTATGTGTATGAGTATTTTCCCTGCATGTATGTAAGTGTACTGTGTGTATGGCTGGTACCTGTGGTGACCAGAAGAAGGTACAGGATCCCCAGTGGCTGTAAGCTACTGTATGGGTGCTGGATATTGAATCCTAGTCTTCTACAAGAGCAATGAATGTTCTTAACTGGTGACTTAAGGGCCCTATTTAGAGTTATCTTAAAATAACATACTATAGTAGAACTTGATAGAATTGATTACAAGTCAAAAATATAAAGAATTTATTATAAGTTTACAAGATACAATATCTGTCCACTCATGATATTTTAAACATCTGGCAAGGAAACTAAACATGCATTCTCATAAGCTTATGCAAACTAAAAGTCATGTGCCAAACAATCCTTTCTTTCGTGGCTTCAGCATGTCCCTCATTTTTCCACACCCATCATCCATAATATCTGCTTTCTCCTCAGTCTTCATTTGGTATGCCCTAAGATACTACCAGATTCCAAAGCATTCTTTAACTTCCAATTTAAGAGGTCCTGTTAGAGCCTGATCATTGTCAATGGATGTAGGCATGGGCAATGTTTAGTAGGCAGTGTGGCAGAGTGTGTGTGTGTACTTGCTCATGAACCATGCAGCTCAGTTATTGTGAATACAGATTCTAGTGTGTCCAACTGTCAGGATTTGAATTTTGGTTCATGCGTCTGTCATCTATGTGATCTTTAATCTTATTTAAATCTTTTGATGTTCCAGTTTCTTTATAACAATGAGGACAATTACATCACATGATACTTGGTGGGGTTAGTAAATGACTATATACAAAGTGTTGTGGTGTCTGGTATGGAGAAAACTCAGTTGTACCTTCTGGGCTCCAATGCCTGTTCTTAAGCTCTCTGAAATTGTTAACTTCTTATTTCTTTAGAAATATGACAGAGTAAGAAGCACAGAGTTTGAAGTGAGGGAACTCCAAAAATATTGCTTGTTGTATGAAGAGACAAGTTCATGAGCTTGCTGGTACTTTAGTGTTCATGTCTTTAAAGCTGGTACATCTCATGCAGCTACTACGATGCCAGCCCACCTTATACTCACACTACTCACATGCATATCCACACCCCCATTTTATCCCCAGGAGTTTCCTGTGTGACCCACGACCCCCATCCCTAGGCAGTGCAGGGATTGCATAGCATTGGCATATCTGCTTTATCTACAGAATGTTACCTTTACCTGACTGAGCCACCAGTCTCTTCTGCTTTATCAGCCACCAGTCTCTTCTGGCCTCAGGATAGCTCCTTTTAGTTCACTAAATATTTCTTGTACATGCTGTATAATGTGGTTCTCAAAAGAGCTGTATAAAGCACTGGGCTATAGCTGCATTTATAGCTGAGAGTTATAGAAAGCAAGAGCTGAAGACTCAGCTACTCTCGCCCATGTTAACACAGTTGTAGTTGTGAAGGTGGGTGTCGAATTTAGTTCTTTGTGAACTTCCTTCTATTTAATTCAAATGTGCCAATCTATTTTTCTTTTAAATTCTACCCACATCCTTTACTTTTCTTGAATCTTCCTGGGTTTTTGTTTTAAATCATATTCAAGCTCCTAGCTATAGGATGACTCCCCCCTCCTGATTCATCCTCTCTGAAGCGATTTAAGGCAAGAAGGAGGCAAGACTGCACAAATCACCAACCCCAGGTTGATACTATGGTATTCATCCTCTGGTGCCCTTTGGGTCTGGGATGGTTTCAAGACTACACACAATGAAAACTTTTATTTCCTTCCTTACCTCTGTATACTATAGGAATGCTCCTCATTTTCCTTTCTGTTCTGTACACTCCTCTGTTCACAGTCATTCCAACACTTTTAATTTTTAATAACATTTTCCTGTTTAGGAAATTTACTCATGATGGTAAAAAATTATAGAGCACATCGTGAGAAGGAAGCAGCACACGCAACGTAATTCTACTATCTGGAGATGAACATTGTTAATGTTTTATTGTTTAACCTTCTGATTTATTTTGTACTACATGAGTTGATTGGATTTCTGGGTTTTGATAGCAGGATTATAGAGGATGCTTCATCAGTGAGAATTACCTGGTATAAAGGCTTGGGATTGGTATTAATTTATGGAGAGGGGTCAGGAGGCAGAGTGTGGTAGGCAGGATGATGCCCCCCACAGATGTCTATATCCATCTGTGAATGCATCAGGTTAAAATACAAAGGATAATTAAAGTTGAGAGTGGAATTACAGCTGTAACCAGCTGACATTAAAGTTGGGAATACACTGGATCATTAACGCAAGTGGGTACAGTCCATTCTCAGAAGTCCTTAAAAGTAAAGGAAGAAACTGAAAGACAGAAACAGAACAATGTTAGAAGAAAAACTTGTTCAATCATGTTGGCTTTGAAGGTATAAGATGGCCATCAAGGGCCAAGGGGTATGGACAGTCTCTAGAAGTTGCAGAGGTCAAAGGTTATCCCTTCGAGACAGCAGGAAGAAAGGCACCCTTACAACCATGTCACTGCAGCTCATTAAGATCTGTAATTAATTTTGAAACTATAGACTGCAAGGTAATAAATTTGTGTTGTTTTATTCTGCTCTTTGTGGAAATTTGTTACAGCAGGTATGTGGAAACAAGTAAGTATCATGAGGAACCAATGTGTTAGTACAGGAAAATAACAGAGAAGGAGCTAGACGAGAGGAAACAGTAAAGTCAAAAGTC
Source organism: Ellobius talpinus (assembly GCA_001685095.1). Classification (NCBI taxonomy): domain Eukaryota; kingdom Metazoa; phylum Chordata; class Mammalia; order Rodentia; family Cricetidae; genus Ellobius; species Ellobius talpinus. The sequence continues at coordinate 13,249 of LOJH01033024.1, read as the reverse complement.
TACCTAATTTTTTAGGTTAATGCATTTTTATTTTATGTGTATGAGTATTTTACCTGCACGTAATCTGTGCAGTGCCCATAGACACCAGAAGAGGGCATCAGATCCCTTGGAATGTAGTCAGGTGGCTGTGAGCCTCCATGTGGGAGCTGGGAAGTAAACCTGAGTCCTCTGCAAGTGCAGCCAGTGTTCTTAAACGCTGACTCATTTCTCCAGCTTCAATTTACCTAATTGTACTCTTTACTTCTGTGTATATCATTCTCCTTACCTCATTTGGTTAAGCTTATGCTATACTACTATCGTTCATACCACAGCAGTTTTGAGTTTTGAGCCACTCCTGTCTCTAACCTTTCTTTCCTTTTCTTTTCGTTTTTTTGCTCCATTCAGTGATTTAACTTAAGAGGTGAGTGATGGTGAAAACAGTGTATAATGAAGAGGTGTCATCATTTTATTTTTGTCTCTGTTTCATCAATAAGAAAAGGTGGGTAGGGAAAGCTGTGCAAGTATGGTAAAAAATGTCACTTGATGGCACTGGAGCTAGAAGACCTGGGGCATATTTGTTGTGTGATCTTGGGAAATGCCTCCTGACTTTCCTATCTCTAGCTTGTCTCTTAGGCAAAGTCTGGGCAGTTATAATACCAATATCTGTATTTGTTGTACAGATCAAAAGGCATTATGCATAAAGCCTTTAATACAGTATCTGGCTTAAAGAAAAAACTTTGTCCCCATTAAGCAGTACTGTTATTATTTTTCACTGTTATTATTTATAGTTGCATACTGATCAGTTTCTCTGGGTTCTGGGTCAAGAAGGAGCTGACAGATCTTCAGGGTGTTATCTGGGAGTGCACACCATGTCTTATAAATACTGTATGGCATGGAGAAGAGGCCTGTCCTGGATGCTAAAGGACTGTGACAAATAAATGGAGGGTAGAGGGTAAAGAAGTCCTTAAAAAGCATGCATGAAAGCCTGCTCTTGAATGAAATATTTAACTGTTTGCTGCAGGCGTTTGGGCAGTTTCAGACCGATGCCAGAGAGCCAGTTTCACAAGATGGTGGGCTGTCATGGCATTTTTGTGGCCCTAAGCAAGCTCTTTGTTTTTGTTAATTTTCTGTTTCTTTTGGAAATCTTGAGGCCCACTAGTGAAATTTCCAAGGAAGATTTTTTATTTTTTTGCTGTTGTTCAGTTGCTTTGTCATTTGTTTCATAGATTATTTAAATCGAAACTGTGTTTGCTGTTTCCCAAGGAGATATGATTGCTTTGAGAGCTAAACCAAAAATAAGTGTTAAAATTACTCTCATATATACTTTCTTTACCACAGTTGACCTGTGTTCATTTATTTAAAATGTTATTTGTCTTAGAGAGCGTCAGCTGAACAAATGGTGCTGCTCAAAAGGTCATGCTTGACTTTTCTCTAAAGCGATTAGTTTTATCGGTCTTTATTATTTCTCAGATATTCTTTTCTGAGTGTGCGACTATTGATTGTTTTGGAAATTGATTTCATAGAGACTAATTTGGTGAAGGATGGCAGTTTTTAAGCCACAGAATAAGTGACTACAGAGCTTGAAATTGCTTCAGAGCTAGTGTGTATGATGAACCCTGGCTTTCATGGAAGGACTCTGTAGGTGTTAGATGGTTTCCTGAGCCCTTGCACATTTCATAGTTCTCTTCTTTGTAAAGATGAAATTATTAAGTGATGCTGTTTTTTGGGGCGGTGACAGTCTTTCTGTGTTTCAGCATGCACCTTGGGACTCATTTGTCCTCTAGTATCTCTTACATTCTACTTGGTAAGATTAATTTCCCTCTGGCTCTGAAATCTTATGACTCTGCCCTTTCTCTGATGTCAAAGTCAGGCCACAGCGGGGTGGGGGAGGTGCAGGCTCTTTAGGGGAAGAAGAGATTCTGGGATTCTAGGCACTTTCTGAATTGTGTTACAACTTTGTCTCCTTTTGATCCTCTTGACCTTTTGGATTCATTTTTCTCATCTTTGCAATTAGTAATTGTTCTCCCTGTCTCTCAGCAGTATGGCTGGAAGCAGATTAGATGTGCAAAACCAGTAGACAGAAATTTCCAAGAAAAATAGTGGTTCTGTAGTCTGTTTGTGTCAATGTCTGATATGGAATTCCCCTCTGTATGCTGTGAATACCATTGGTTTATACAGGAACTGTCTTAGACCTGTGATAGGGTAGAGTAGAGCTAGGCAGGAAGAACTAAACTGAATGCTGGGAGAAAGAAGGCAGGGAGGAGAAGCAACGTAGCCCCACTGGAGACAGGTGCTAGAACTTTACCCGGTAAGTCACAGCCTCGTGGCAATACACAGATTATTGGAGATGGGTTAGATTCATATGTAAGAGTTAGCCAATAAGAAGCTAGAGCTAATGGGCCAAGCAGTGATTTAATTAATACAGTTTCTGTGTGGTTATTTCGGGGCTGATCTGCCAGGCATCCAGGAAACAAACAAGCGGTCTCCCTACAACAAATGCCTAGAATGAGAATTTCTCATTTGAAAGAGGACTATGTTTGCCTCCCAAGGGGCTGGTGTTGGAGTAGTGCCACTGAAAATGATCAGGAACCTCCATTCCTGGGAGAAGCATGTGGTGAGGCAAAGAAACTTGTAGGTCCATAGCAATGGGCTAGCCTTGACTTTAGTCTAAGGTTAGTTCCAGGAAGGGGAAAACAGATGATCATGGATTCTTTGCTATGGTCTAAACGTTGTTTTCATGCCCACCCATTCACATGTCGAACTCCTAAGGCCCCAAATGACTTAAGTAGATAAGGACTTTATGAGGTGACTACAGGCATGGGGTTAGCACCCTTAGAAACCTCTGTGACTGAAGAGTGACTCAAATGCTAAAATTGCATGGTTCTCTGCTGTGGGACAATGGTCTTTTATCCTGTCACTTATATTATTTTTAATAAAATGCTGATTGGCCAGTAGCCAAGCAGGGAATATAGGCAGGATGACCAGGCAGAAAGTAGAGGTGGGGCAATGAGAGCAGGAGAATTCTGGGAAGAGGGAAGCTCAGTCTCCAGTTGTGACCCAGATGTAGAAGAAGCAAGATGTGACTGCCTCTCCGAATAAGGTACTGAGCCATGTGGCTAACATNTCTTTTATCCTGTCACTTATATTATTTTTAATAAAATGCTGATTGGCCAGTAGCCAAGCAGGGAATATAGGCAGGATGACCAGGCAGAAAGTAGAGGTGGGGCAATGAGAGCAGGAGAATTCTGGGAAGAGGGAAGCTCAGTCTCCAGTTGTGACCCAGATGTAGAAGAAGCAAGATGTGACTGCCTCTCCGAATAAGGTACTGAGCCATGTGGCTAACATAGACAAGATTAATGGGATAATATAAGATGTAAGAATTAGTTAGTAAGAAAAGCCTGAGCTACTAGGCTAACCAGTTTATAATTAATGTAGACCTCTGTGTGTTCCTTTGGGACTGAATGACTGTGGGAACCGGTCAGAACAGAAACCTCTGTCAGCAATTCTCTAGCAGAGGACTCAAGTTTCATCTTCAGCACCCATGTAGGCTCACATCTACTTCTAACTCTGTAGCAGGATATCCAACAGCCTGTTCTGGTCTCTTGGGTAGCTGCACTCATGTGCACATACCCCTACACAGACATATAAAGGAAATTAAAAATAAAAGAAAATCTTAAAAGAGACCCATGGGAGCTGCCTTGCCTCTTCTACAATGTGGAGGCATTGTGAGAAGTCACTCCTCTCCATGAGCCAGGTCTTTATTTGCCAATTGTCATCATTGCTGGTGCCTTAATCGTGCACTTTCTAGAAACTCAACAAGAAATCAGTGTTAGAACTACCCATCTTCCACATAAATCATGGGTTCCTGTTGGTTTTAGGCCCACTATTTTGTCTTACTTTGACATGGAAGACCTAGGAAAGAAATACAGGTTTTTAATGATAAAGTAAAACAGGAGATCAAAAAGACTTCTACAATTAAAATATGGTTGTTAGCAAATGTTAGCAAGGATGCAAACTGGAGAGAACCATTATGTGATTCCTGGTGGGAATGTCACAGAGTTCCACTACTATGGAAATCAGTGTGGAACATCCTTAAATCCCCAAATGAATATACCAGATGACACAGCTATACTATACCCTTGCATTTACCTCAAGGACTCCAAATCAATATATCACAGAGGGGCTCGCACAACCGTGTGTACTGCAGGAATAGTGTAGGATCTAAGTTAAGGAGTCAAACCAGGGGTTCAACAACATAGAAATAGACAAGAGAAAATGTGGAATATGTATATATATGTGTGTGTATATATATCTATATATATGTGAATGATAAAATTTTACTCTGTCATAAAACAAAACAAAATTATGATACATGCAGGAAAATGGATGCAACTAGAGATTATCATGTAAAGCAAATTAAGTCAGTGTGAGGAAAATAAATATCAGGTTTTCTCTTAATTTTGTATTCTAGAATTCAGAGATATGAAATCATGTAGTAGGGGAATGAAAGAATTAGTGAGGGGGTGAGAAAGGAGAGGGGTAAGAGGAATCGGAGAGCATGCTCTAAGTGCATCATATAGTTATTTGAAAATGACCTTATGAAGTGAACAAAACGTATAATGAACATGTCAATAAATAAAAATGGGTGTTTGAATTTTGAAAACATGGTCGTCAGCTGATACTCTCGTGTTCTGTGTCACACTGTAGTATTGGCCATACTCTGGAATAGGTTCTCACATTTTGGCGGCAGAAGGAGAGAAGATGAAGGAGTAGGAGAGCCCAGTCTTGATGGAGAAGAGGCTTGGTGGTTAAGAGCACCTAATACTTTTGCAGAGAATCTAAACTTTGTTCCTGGAAGCCACACTGGGCAACTCACAGCCACTCTGACTTCCACTTCAGAGGATCTGTGACCACCAAGCTACCTCTACTCTTGTGTATTACCCACATACAGATGCTAATGAAATGAATCTCAAATTTAAAAAAAAAAAAAACAGAAGGCTAGGTCTCTTTCTGTGGGTGCCAGCCTATATACTCATTATTCTAGCAGCTGGTCATTCAGAGAATGTAGGAGCAAAGTGCAAACAGTGGCCTTTTGTTTCCCAGCACCCTCCTCTGCTGGAAGACCTGGCCTCGCTGCCCAGGGATCAGGCTTTGTCCTTGAAAACTATCAGTAAGGGTGGGAAGGAAAAGAAGAGTGCGTAGCTTCCTTTTCCTTGGGTATTTACATGGTACATCTATTTAAAAAACATTACGGCTTTTAACATCTGCTTCTCTTCTCATCCTGAGAATGTCTGTAGGGGGTTTGAATTCGACTGGGAAATAGCGAAACAGTGCTGTACGGTTTGAAGACGTGTGCCTTTTGGGAAATAACAGAACAGCGCCCTGCAGTTTGGCAACATGTGCCTTGTCAGGGGCTTTGACTCACTCACTGGGTGACAGCAGGAGAGCAGCAGGGGTGTGGATCGCGAGCAGTACCACTTCGCTTGTTGCTCCTGGTCCCCAGGCTATCTCTTGAGCAGTGCTGCGGCTGTGCGCTTAGCCCTGTACATCGGAGGATGTGAGGACAGAGAAACACAAAGACAGAAGAGCTGTGGCGACCTGCGCAGCTTGTTGTACAGAGACATTTGGGTCTTCCTGTTTTAACTGCTTTCCTCCTTCAAACCTTCTTTTGCCTTAGAATATGGTATACTTAGCCATTTACAAATTACTTGGATCCTAATATTTGGGGAATGTGTGAAGCAAATCAATTTATCTGGTTGATGGTCATTAATATCAAGAAAATGAAATTGTCATGCTTTAAAGGGTGCGTGGTAGTTTTATCTCATTAATATCTGGGAAAATTATTTTTTTCTACATTTCAGAGATGACACTTAGATAAGATAAACATGATCTATTGTGGCAGGCTGTGTGAGGGGTGCTGTAACATACATCATTATCGTTTCTAAGATGGCTTAGGTATTCTCTTTTTGTCCTCCCTTTTACAGACATGGCTCCCAAGGCCCAGAAAGGAACTCCCAAGACCTGAGAAAAAGACTTTGGCAGTTCTAGCATTTTAGTAACGGTATGCTGATCTGAGTGTGCGCTTTTCTGAACTGTATGTCAGGTTCTGTTCGAAAAGATTTGCATGTCTGTGTGTGTGTTTTCCTGTGTGCATGTGTGGCACATGCATGTGGAGGCCAGAAGTAGAGCACAGGTGCCATTCCTTAGGCACTGTCCATCTTCATTTTTGGGACAGGGCTCATTGGCTTGGAACTCTCTGAGTGACTTAGGCCATCTGGCCATTTGGGTTAGAGCATGCGCCACCATGCTCTGCTTCAGTTCTAGAGTCAAACTCAGGTCCTCGTGTTTGCAGGTCAGGTAGTTCATTGCCCGAGCCGTGTCCTTAACCCATGCATTTTAGGGTCTTTGAGAATCACTTCTTAGTGTGTTTGTTGTAGATCGTGAGGGTTGTTGCTGTCATCACCAAATGGCTCGACTCCCAGTCCCTGTTATGTTGTGGGAGGGCACCAGCTCAATTTTTTTTGAGTGTGGATTTAACTCCCATGGAATGTGTTACTTCCAAGTTAATGTTTTAAGGGCTTTGTGTGATTTGCCTTGCTTCATATGCTTCTATCACAGCAGCTGAAGATTCTCTCTCTGTTAGCTTGGGTTCTGCTATTCAGATGAAACAGGACAACACACTCAACCAGTCTGCAACTGATTTAGATTCTGACTAATGCAAGTGAGAAACCAACCCGTTCTTTCAACCACTGGGGTGGCCATGTACCTAGGACAGCAGCGTGGCCTCATCAGTTCAGGCTAACAATAATTACCTAACATGGGTTTAAGTTTCTGATGGATTTTCCCCTTCTTTTCACAACTGAAGACTGTTAGGCTACAATCTTATGCATAAGAACTGTGTAGTCTTCTTGCTCTGTGGTTTTCCCCCAGTGACTGCTTGGAGCCTTGGATAATGGAGAGTTCTGAATGGCACAAATTGAATGATAAGCAACACTTACTAAAGCGAGTCTACATTGTTTAAAAAAGTCATTCATTGTCAGGGATCCAGAGATAAATAAGGCAGGTAAATGCCTCGTGAATTTACAGTTTAGCAGAGATGGCTATGTTTACTTATTCAATATATAAATGGAGGGTATACAGTCAATTCATTTATACAGACATACATAGGTCCATGATTGTTAAATTGGTCAACAAACTAGATCCTCTGAATGTGGTTGACTGTTGTATGACTGGGGCAGACTGCAGGGCCACTGGCAGTGGCACCAGGATTTATCTCTACTGCTTGTACTGGCGTTTGGGGAACCCATTCTGTTTGGATGGATACCTTGCTCAGCCTAGATATAGTAGGAAGGACCTTGGACCTTCCCCAAAGCAATGTGCCTTACCCTCTCTAGGAGTGGATGGCGGGTGGAGTTGGGGGAAGATGGAGTAAATGGGAGCAGGGGAGGGAGTGGGGACTGGGATTGGTATATAAAATGAAGAAAATAGTTTTTTTTTTTTAAAAAATAAAATAAAAAAAGAAAAAAATTGGTCAAGTGCTGGGGAATCTAGTGTAGCCAAAAGAGGTGAGTTCATTTCCTTATGAAGTTAGGCTATTAAGTTGATCATGCAAATATAAATTATAACTTAGATAACGGCTACGAAGAAACCAAGATGAGGCATTTATTTCGCCTATGGGAACTTACAGGCACTTTCTGAAAATAACTTGGACTCAGTACCTCTTCAGACTGATATAAATTCTGATTCTGCAACTTTGAGGTATAAGACCTTATAGCCAGGGCACCCAATCTTCCAGAAAAGAGCTGCCTGATTCACAGGTTAGTTGTGAGGTTTACCTTCAGTTTTGTTTGTGACAATGCCTGGGATATCATGTATGCTCAGAAAAGCTTGGTTAATATCCCCCTTTCTCTGTGAAATTGCTTCCTCATGGCCAGTTCATCAGAGAATGGCAAGGGAGTGGGTCTGGCGGCAGGGTTAGAGAAGACTTTATGTATATGTAATATCTGAGCTTAGACTAGAAGACTAGTCTAAGGATTTAATAAAGAGAATTGTGAGTACTTGATAAGAAAATAATTATAAGAAACTAGACATATATTTTCCTAGGATCATGCCTTCAGAATGAGACAGATTCCAGTTCTGATCGAAAAGCCATCATTAATTACCCTGTGACATTAACCAAGGTGCTCCCTTCCTTTATCTGAATGTTTCTTTGCCCAAGCAGTATGAGGATAATGTTAGAATGAATTCTGTAATATTATGGTAAATATTTAATAACAATATAATGTTTATCACAGGTCCTCATAGGGAGGGGTAGCTCAATATTGCTAGCATTATCTTACAGACAAGGAAGGTATAATCTCTGGGTTCTTTCTTGTAGCTTTAGATCCAGACTCCAAATGCTAGTCCAACTGGAAGGTGCTGATGTCTCTGAGTTCAGCATGAGATTTACTGTCCTCTTAGAGTATTAATACCCCCCAATTAATAGTGACAGTCACTAAACATTTAGTACCTAATGAGCTGCATCTCCTCAGTATGGGTATAGCGTGAAAAAGAAACTGTGTGATTTGACTTGCCAGACTTCCTTCTTGCTGGCTGGCTGTGACCTCCCCACTGGGCTGCCTGAGGGGTTGACTTCATTTGAGAAATACATTTAGAAATCTCAGTGTCTAGGAAAATCTGAGCTCTAAATCCTCCTTGGAACCACAAAAACAAAGACTATCAGGGCTGTTCTCTTAAGCAGTGATTCGGATACAGCACTGAAGAAGTTAGAAAGGTAGAAAGGTCCTAGCTCTTTGGTGCAGACAGACAGACAGACAGATAGATAGGTACAGAGCAATAACTAGCTCTATGCAAAATGTCAGGAGCACAGAGTTTCTGGAGTGAACACAGCATGTGATGAGAAATAAGAAATGTGCTTGGGATGGGTGGTAGTGGCACATGCCTTTAATCCCAGCACTTGGGAGGCAGAGGCGGGTGGATCTCTGTGAGTTCGAGGCCAGCCTGGTGTACAAGAGCTGGTTGCAGGACAGTTAGGACTGTTACAGTGTTACACAGAGAAACCCTGTCTAGCAAAAACCAAACGATACCAAACCAAACCAAACCAAACTCCCCAGAAAAATGTGCTTGGAGGATATTTTGTGAGGTCGGCAGGGAAGTTTGTCTGACGAGGTGACATTTGAAACTTAGACTTGGAATATATAAAATGCAGCAGCAAAGATCTAAGGTGGGAGTGTTCAGGCAGAAAGAATAACAAGTTCAAAGTTGGTGAGGCAGGAATATGCTTAATGTGTTTAAAGCTGTGCATGGCAGAATCCCAGGAGGCAAAGGCAGTATCGGCATGAGATGGGGCCAGAGAGGTGGATGAAGCAGCATTTATAAGGTTTAAGCCATTTTTAAAGGCTCAAATTTGATTTTAAGTATGATGAGGGGGAAGCCTCCTGGAAAGTCTCAGGCAGTGCAGTGACTGAATTTGATTAATGACCTCGATCATTCTGCTGTTCTACACAGAATAGACTGTTAGAGGATGAGAACAGAAACAGGGAAGCCAGTGTGGATTTAAATTCCTGCTTAAGAGTTCATATCAATAGTCTAGTGGGGGAGACAGTGATAGAAGGGCCAGAGGAGCAACCTTGAGGAGAGACAAAAATGGACAAAGCAAAGACAGATTTTGTAGGTAGCAGTGAATGAAGGGTGGGGAAGGAATAACGAAGAACAGCATTGCCTATGGTATTTTTGCCCCCATTAACTGAGTAGTGCCATTTACTGTGATGAAGAATAATGGGAGAATACTGAGATGAAGATATGGGGGATAAGAGAATAACATTTTGTAAGATAGTAATGGATTTTGTAAAGTAACATTTGGTTATTCAAACCTTTGTGTGTTAGCCAGGTGGTGGTACCTCATGCCTTTAATCCCAGCTCTTGGGAGGCAAAGGAGGGTGGATCTCTGTGAGTTCGGGGTCAGTCACTACAGAGCTAGCTCCAGGACAACAAAGGGACCATCCTTTTGGGGTTGGTGCTTAAAAGACATCTCTTGCTTTTCTCATTGTATTGTACCAGCATCTCCGTTTGCACCTCAGAATACTCACTGTCTTACTGAAACATTTAGGAGGATGTATTGAGCTGGTAGAGTGCCTGCTCACCACACACAAAGCTCTGCACTCAATCCTGGGCACTTTATAAAACAGAGAATGATGGTATGTGCATGTAATCCTGGCACATTAATGGAGGATAAGAAGTTCAGGGTCATTCTTGGCTCCATAGGAAGTTCAAGGCTCTTCAGTTCTGTATGAGATCATGTCTCAGAAACAAAAACAAAACAAAACAAAAAACCTAGAGTGAGTGAAGTATAATTTATTTTTGTAAATTCATGTAGTGTGTGTGTGTGTGTGTGTG